>MU159121.1:164154-231065 GCA_015888305.1 Antheraea pernyi | reverse complement strand
TCAAACTTTAAAAAATCAATGAACTATGGTCGAATGTCGACCTCTGGGCGCCCACTAGTTAATTGTAATTGAGCACTGAGTTATCAAACGCAAAAAAAAACCGCTGTATTAAATAGATGTTGTCAATATATTGTAATATGTGTGCTAATATGTTGTAACTATAGATTATATTAAACTAGTGGGTTCGGCGGACGTTGTCTCGCCCTAGTAATAAAAGAAAACCTGGACAATTTATATACCTTTCTCGTGGATCACTTAATCTATTGGTGAAAACCGTATGAGAATCCGTTCAGTAGTTTTTGAGCTTATCGCAAACAGACAGACAGACAGACGTGGCCGAAGACTTTGGTTTATAATATGTATGATAGGTATTTTCATTTTACGAACGATTTATCATTAAAGTTTCAAACTGTTTAATACTATTTTTTGTTATTGTATTTATTTATTTATTTTTCGTTTTATTGTATTTTCATAATTATGTTTGTTCTAAATAATTATAATAACAAACAAAAAATAATTCATTTTTTGAAAATTACAACTGGCGTCCTTTTACTTTTTTAAATATTGCACTTTTAATTCAGAACTGATAAAGCAGGTTTTAGCAGACCTCCTATGTTCAGAACGGAACCCTAAAGACAGCGTGTACAATCGACACCGACTATACAAAACAATTCAGAATATCCCTAACGTCTGTACGTAAAAAGCGTAAACATTTCAAAAGCATTCCAGATCTCCATCAGTGAGCTTGTCCAAACACTACTAACGCTAGGTAAAACAAGTTAGTCTCGAGCCAACACGAATTCTCGATTATATCGTGAGTTATACAATACTGTAATAAAACGTGGGCGGGATCTAATGGTAGTGCGATTAACTAGTCCCGGAGGTACATTTTTGAATGTCATCTCACATATAATTATTACTATCTGAATTTCTTAGTCCAAACCAGAATGTGGAAGATTTTTGTCATATACATGTGACTACATATGTGAATGTTAGTTGATATTATCTCGCGTTACTGTGCATTAATTGACACTTTAAATTTTTTGAAGAAAAACTTCTTTATGCGCGACTAGGAGGTAACTGGACGACAATGCAACGGAAGTCCGTTACGGCAATATGGCGTCACGCTTCTGCACCATCCGGTTAGATAATAATTAGACATAACCAAAACTTCTATTAAATCATAATTAATTTAATTCGTTACTTATCATAGTAATCTGTTCGTACTTTTCTATATTTTGTTTACTTTATAACATAGAGTTGGTAATAGTATTTCCTGTGTTATTTAAGTTCCGAATTAGCTCATAGATGGCACTACAGATAATGAAGCTTTGATTTAATTTGTTACTTACTTTCATTGAAACCAGATGGCAGCACAGTCGGGTGCCCATATATACATAATTAATTATATTGTATGATTATTATTATTATTATTGCTGTTTTTTGTTGGATTTGTTAATGAGCTATTTATTGACAAAATCAAAAATATTTCAAAAGTTTTACTTCAATCACGTCTGATAGTTACACGCACTCATTTTTTTTTAAATGACAAGGGACTGGAGTCCAAAAAATAATTAGTCTAGAACCATCTACGAAACATTTTACATCGAATGACCATAGTTCATATGCCGATACATTAAGTAATTTTTGGGTCATTGTGCCTCAAAGGAACTGTATTATAATTATATATACGCAAGGGTCTACAAACGAATACTTCTACAGAACGACTATGTACTGAAATAAAATCTGTCAATATCATTAAAGATCTCGTTACTGTCTTGTCTCACTCGCTCTTTAACATGGAGATTTTTTAACCCAAACTTTTCACTTAACGATTTTTCTAACATTTCCTTTCATGTAAACCTTGTCCTGACTATAACAAATAAAAAAAAAAAACAATTAGTCAAATAGGCCATTCGGAAGTGATACATTCGTCAATTAATATTTATCTTCTACACCTATATAAATTGACAGTGGGGTTACGGTTTAGAACATCTCTCTTCTCTGTTTCTCAGCCGATTTTCTTCATTCATTTTCGTTTTGTAGCTATTGGTGAGCTTTAGCGTTATCAATTAAAAGTCGGAGAAAGTATTTTTTTCTCTATGGTCGAAGTTCGACCACTGGACGAGGACTCGTATATAGAGATGTATAGATGTCGGTTTCCTCGTTTCGATATATTGATTGATTAACGCTGGTTAATGTATTGAAACGGATCTTTGATGTTAAATGACATGCCAATTCTAGAATCCCAACTCATCCACGATTACAGCTGTTGGGACACATTTATAAGGGTTCTGCTACAGAATTTCTATCTTGAACGTTCAAGACAGGAACCAAAGAGGGTATAACAAAAACTCTGCCACAATGTTACGATTTCCTTCACTTAAAGTTCCGTCTCATTTTAAGGATTTACATCTACATCGAACTCGATAACTCTACAGAGTTAGAACTCTGTAGTACATTTGAGGAATATGTTATATATTTTTACCTCAAATATTTTTCAGGTAAAAAATTAAAACGGCTAAATATTTCTTGCCATTTTTAAACTGTTTTTAATAGCTTTTATATAGACAAAATTGCGTTTCTACAAAATATACCGGAAACTCGTTCGAATCTTGACTATGTGGTTAATTGGAAAGCCCATTAATATTTCTAGTTTCGATCGACGATAAACGATGTATCGTATGACCGGATCGAATCTTCGCCTCGTTAAACATCTTCTTGTCTGGATGGGAGATGACGTTTTATAAAAAACGAGCCGCGCCGTATCCGAGTTCGTCTAATTCTGGTTATTTTCATATCTCCGTCTGGTGTTCTCTCCTGTATACGATAATTCATATTATGTTGTAGCCGCTGTACACTCGAGCCGTGACGCGTTAACTTTATATCGATATTTTTAATATCGACACGAGACGTTTGTCGATAAACTCTCCATGGGTATTTTATATTCTGCCATCACGCGCGTGCACATTTACATTCCTGAATACGCGCTAATATAATTTCGCGGGGCGTGCGTTGAGAATTCTGATTCACGTCGCCGCCGTGTGTTTGCTGAATATTTTTTTATCGGAATTGGCTGGAATTTGTTTTTCGTGTTTTGTACATATGATTTGCTTATTTTAATGTTTATTATTACGGGAAATTTAGATGTTCTGAATGATTAAAAAAAAAAGATCTGTGTTTTAATATTTATAAAACTTGCAGATTCCAGATTCAGATTTCAGTAAATCAGAGAGGATTAAAGAACTGAAAGACGTGTGGTTTTAGGTACTAATATTGTAAATGCGAAAGTAAGTTTGTTTGTTTGTAACGTTTTAAATACTGACCAGCTTATTATGATTTCTTGCATACCCATTTAGAGAGAGAGAGAGAGATACAGAAAAGTAAGAGTGCTTTCATTATTACTTTTCGTTCGGTCAGTGAGAGCGCTGGAGGCCCACCGCCCTTCCCCCTTCCCTTACTCCTCCCTTCCCCCAAGACAGGTTGGCAACGCACTTGCGACTCCCCCGGTGTTGCAAGTGTCTATGGATGGTGGTGATCACTTAACATCAGATGACCCAACTGTCCGTTTGCCTCCTATGATATAAAAAAAAGAAAGAACAGAAAATGACATGAGGTTCACACAATAAATTAATCAAAATCAAATTCCGAATGCATATAAGTGCATCAGAATGGCTAAACATATTTACATAAAAGAATTGTTATTATGTGTTTTGTAATTGTCATGACAGATCGTATGGAAAAGTCACAAATTTGAAATTAAAAAAATCCATACAAGATATTTTAGAAGTGAGTAAGACAGAAAACCGTAGGCAGATATTCAAAAATATTGATTGTCATTTGATTTCATTACATGCTAGTACTATAAAGGAAAATTTTGTTATTTTTGAACTTATACTTCTTTTGGCGCGTTAGGGAAAAATGTTGAGAGTAAATTTTTACGATGCGCGCGCACACCGTCACGAAAAACCGACACCCTGAAGTTAGTTATAGTCAACAATTTGTTTCTTTGTGTTAAAACTTTCAATGTATTAAATACCTGTTTCCTATTGTTAGTGTCCTATTTTCTACAAACGTAGAATAAGGCGAAAGCTAAAATTTTTGTAAAGATTTTTATCTTGTTTACGCCAAAGAAATATAACTTCTAACGCGTGTACATAAGTACACACACACTTTTTTTTTCTCTGCTAGTATACTCGTGCAAAGCCGAGGAGTTCAGCTAGTTCAATATATTTGTGAGCATGTGTTTTATTATTGACTAGCTACGCCCGCGACTTCGTCCGTGTGGAACCTAATGTAAAAAAACAATGACCAATAAAATCATCTAAAGGTATGAAGTCTATTTAACTTCCAAGTGTTGATAGAGTGAACCGATTTTAATGTAATCAATACTAAATGTTACTCCAGGGTATGCTTTATGATTTTCTCGGTGAGGTTTTATCGTGAACGCAGTACTTTAGCAGTGATGCGTATTCATACAAACAAACAGACAGACAGACATTTCTAAAAATGATTGAAATGTATTTTATTTCTTATTCCAAGACACCTACAACATTTTTTTTTTGTACGAGAATCGAAAAAGTAGAGCCACTTTAGATTTACATTCTTATTGTATCATGTATAGAAGATAGATGAATACGCTATATGAATACGAATTGTACATAATCGCTTTATATCATATCGGACTCGAATTTATATGCGATAGCGTGCGTAACCGAAGAATTTAAACGTGAAGCCACCTTTCACCGTAACCCGCTAACCGTACCCATGGCCACTCCCGTTATATATATCATTAGTGCTATTGTAGCACTTATAAACTCTTCCAGTGTATATCGAACACGACATACTATAAAAACATCGGATTCTTTATTGGGTTCGCGATTGTGATTTGAATGGACGTGGCTGTTTTGTGACACGACCGTTGCATGTCGCCGGGAGTGAAATTGAAAAAATGTTTCGATTACTTTTTACTAGATTCTCCCCGCGACTTCGTTTGCATGGAATAGTTAATTTGGACTAACGCTAAATTTAACGTGATGATATATAGCCTATAGCGATCCTCGATAAATGAGCTATCTGACACTGAATTTTTCAAATCGGACCAAGTACCTAGTTCTTGAGATTAGCGCGCGAGCAAACAAACTATTCAGCTTTATAATATTAGTATACATTTGTGGTAATAGATGAGTTTCTGTTATTTCTATAAATTACATTTTATTTTTTCCCTTATCAAACTGAAATAGTTTAGAAATTTATCCGATACGAAATATATTAAAGAGTTGTTGAGGTATGTATGCCTGGTACACATATATGTTTCAACAACTCATATATGTATGAATAGTTAGTTTAGCTTAGGTTAGCTCAGATAGGTCGCCAATTGCATGTATCAGGCAACAGCCCAAGCCGAGATGTGCCGTGCACCCTTGAGCTAGTTGTCAAATATAATCGGTTGAGTGCCTTAAGCGCTCGCCTTAGTAGTCCGGTGAAGCTGTTAAGACCGCGCTAGGTCAATACCGTAGTCAGTTCGAGAAAAAAAAAACGTAATATAGTTTGGTTATTGTGCACAACTGAAGTGGATGGGTAATAATACCATGGAACATGTATTCCGTCTTACCACAAAAACTCCCTGGAAAGTTCTAACAAGAGGGCCGCCATCTTGTTAAAATAATGAACTCATCGCAAGAAAATTGTAATATCAATGGCAGTAATAATCTACTAGAAGATTGGTTGACAAAAATAAAACTAAATAAAAAGACGGTAATTATTTTATTTTGAATTGAATTGGCAAAAAAAATGTATAGAAAATCAAACGCGACGTTTTATAAACTGAATGAATGAATGAATGTAGTGATAGAAATAGACTCTACGTATTATATACTGCCGAAGGATATAAAAATCAAATGTAAACTGTAAGATGGATGTATTTGTCCGTGTAAATGATATATATGGTAAATGATATATATAACTGATAGTCAAAGGCTTTCGTCCTCAGGGAAGAGGCGTTCTTAAACACGGTCATGGCAACCCGTGTGACATATTTAGCTGTTTCGAATGCCGATAAATTTATTAGTCCCAGTATGACTTTTTACATATTAAATACAAATGAGTTAAGAATATTAGTACATGCGGCTATATTGGCTCATCCGCCATATTGGCCCGCTGTGAGAAATGTCATATTCTTATACTCGTATGTCCAGAGTAATCAAGCGAAGTGGTAGACATCTGTACACCATCAGGTCGCGATAACCAAGTACGTGGTGAGATACCAGTCGCAGTGACTGTATTTTAATTTGTCACGTTTATACACAGCAACCGACATACAGAGCCTCACTTTGTCGGCTTACTATTTAAAAAGCAGGGTGTGTCGTAAAGACTCGTAATAGAAGGGCAACTGTTGTATTACGGGGAAACATTATAATTAGAAACAAAACTGAAAGCCAACGTCACACGGTGTTCGCAAGCGGTCGCCCATCCAAGTACTGACCGCGCCCGACGTTGCTTAACTTCGATTATCGGTGTCTCAACCCTCTGCCCGACACAGTGTTTACCCCCACTACTTTTCGTCACACAAAAAAGTTACCGATCAGAATTTCAACTCACATAAGAAGATCCACTTACCTGAAACCTTAAAAAAGATCAAATATTCAAATAAACTATTTATTCTATCTCATTCTCACACACGTTAAATCCTATAGGCGTATGTATATGGTTACCTCTTTTTGATGTCGGTTTTTCGTTTAACCGAGATTCAAATTATTACGGGGCTAAAGAATTTTTCACTTCAATAGTATAACATATTTGTATATGAGTATAATACGATGAATGCTATTATGAGTAGGTTCCAAGGTTCTCACAGCTGAGACGCTTAGGCCAGACTTATTTTAATTGGATGTTTTATGATGCGGAATAAAGATTTATTATTGTCTAAAGAAGGCCGCTGACGTCATCGCTAGGTAACTCTGTAAAACGTATCTTCGAATCTTATATATAAATTTATTTATTTTGATGCGGAATAAAGATTTATTATTGTCTAAAGAAGGCCGCTGACGTCATCGCTAGGTAACTCTGTAAAACGTATCTTCGAATCTTATAGACAACGATCCACCGGTGTTATCACAATGTACGAACAGGCAAGCGTTATACAACAATTAATACATTTGAAAGGGAGTACTTCAATATACACACAGTCCAAGTCACGATACGAAAAATAAATATTTATTTAATTATCCGTATCATTGTTACAAATTGAAATACGGTACAGAACAGCAAATTATCCGGCAACAGAACAATTAATAACAGTTTACATAGCATAGCAACGATAACAATTGATGGAAATAAAAACAGCAGAATTAATCATTTATACATTGCCGTTACTGCTATTCATAATTAGTTGCTTTTCACTTGCAAATCGTTTACTTGGGCACGACAACGGGTGCGGGTACGAATTCCGCCAGATAGAGTCACCCTGGTTGATAATAATTGACTTTCAGGCCAATTTACCGGACTATGTAATGAACGGTTTGGTGATTATTATGAATAATTATGAATTTCCGTCGTTCGATTCCTTAGGCACTGATTTTAAGAGTTCCTTTTTGTATACCAAGTGAAAGTTTAAACGCTCGCAGTATTCTATGATATGACGCTTCATGGTCACATTTAACATATAAACTAATAATATCAAAACAAATACTAATAACCAACCGAGAAAACCTACGTTAAAGTTTGTTCTAAGACTTTCGAAAGTATAAACACAGTCTAGGTACAATGACCGGTGTCGAAAGCTGCAATGGGCGACCCTGAGTTAATAACTTTCGATAATAAAACGGACAATAAACCCTTTTGTTTTGTTCCTGACGTTCCCACGATCCCTTTCAAGTGAAATCACCGACGGTCATTGACACCGTGCTTTAACATAGCCGCGTAGAGGATTGTGAATAATTTTTGTATTTTTCTAGATAATTAGGTCAAATATTAAGCACCTATTTTTTAATTGATTTAGAACGAGAATCGAGTGCAGAATACTCTCCATAAATATTGCTACTGTCTAAATATTCAACCTGTATACTAGTATACTCGCGTTATTGTAATGTACATCTATCCATCGCGAAGAGTACATTTATTCTGGATGGTAGGTGGTGGTACCCTTTGTCTTTGCTGTACCAGGAGTACAGAAACATGTATGAAACATTTCATAATGATCCGTTGTAAAAGCATAATAATACTAATTTACTTTCCTAAATCGTAATTACAATATGCCTCTGCCCGCGACTCCGTCCGCGTGGAATAGCTACTTTGGGCTAACGCTAACACGCAGAGGAAGATCTCAAGAGGAAAAAAAAAACGATTTTGAAACATTCTTCATTGATGCTCCGCTCCTATTGGTCTTAGCGTATAGGCCCGCCAATTCCGATAAAAAATATTGAGGAACCTCATTGTCGTTTTTATAATACTAGTGGTCAATATATTTGACCATAGTTCATTGATTTTTTAAAGTTCGATCTTTTTAGGGTTCTTAAAAAAAAACGATTTTGAAACATTCTTCATTGATGCTCCGCTCCTATTGGTCTTAGCGTATAGGCCCGCCAATTCCGATAAAAAATATTGAGGAACCTCATTGTCGTTTTTATAATACTAGTGGTCAATATATTTGACCATAGTTCATTGATTTTTTAAAGTTCGATCTTTTTAGGGTTCTTTTGTCAAAGGGTATACAGTAATTTGCCACTTTTGTTTTAAAATTATATAAAAATAAAAAAAATCGATGTCTAAATGAAAATGGAAATTAATTATAAATTTGAAACAAAAAACAATCGGTTACAAAAGGTGATAAAGCTTTCATATTCTAAGTGTTCATAACTTTACGAAAATAAAGAAATTTATCGCAACTCATGACACCATTTTCAATTAATTTTACACTACACCATGGATGGATGATATTTCTGGGTGATATTGGAGTAAGTGTAGTCTATACATTATGAGGAATAGTGATATGCACAGTATAATCGTTTGGAGAAGTAATGGATACGCAATAAAATCAAATGATGAATCCGGAACAAAGGTGTTTTTAATACTACTATTAAGTTTTGAAAAATGAATTCATTTTGGTTCAAAATTCATCATCAACTGTACTAAATATAACTGCTACATCACGTTGAACTGCATCATTGTATCCGCAGAGATCTAAGTCATGGATTACTTTCATGGACATAAAAATTTTCTTATTTTGTTTTTAACTCTTTGACAATGATCCTTAGTTGCAATAAATTACTACAAAATCATTACAATAAAAAGCATTACTGCGCTCAAATACGGGAGTTCCATGTTCAATTGAACTGTTTCTGAAATATATAATTACCAGGAGTGTCTACATCATAAAAATAATAAATATATCCATAAATATATCCAGTTATTGGTGATAAAAAAATATAGAACTGTATCGGAAACTTGTATCTTCTTAGATAACCACAGGCATATGCAAACGACGAATTATATCTGCGAATGTTTACAAATATATATTTTTTTGTTAATTTTTTATTGAATCATCATTTGATGCAAGTCCACCATAAAAATATATTAAAATACTAAACATTAAAACATTGACATTGTCTTAAGGCTGGCAATATTGCTTCAGTCTTATGACAACATGAAGTGAATGCAGTCTTGACACCTAAAAATTTTGACATTCAATAAGACCAAAGAGAATAATAATTACTTCAATGGTTTCATATATTTACTAAAGATAAATCATTTATCAATTAATTATTAACGTATATTATGAATTTACATATTATATAATTAATCTACAATTTGACCAGTTAATCTCAAAGGTAGGTATGCATACGTTTCGTCATTTTAAAAATATTGAATGTGGTATGATATTTGGTAATTGGAACGTGAGTAAAATGAAGGATGTCAAAACGTCTTTTTCATTTACATGTGTGTATATGTTGTGTGTCATTCAAGCAGTAGTGTGAATAATGTATATCTTAATTAATTTAATATGTTTTAATGCATTGTATATAAAAAATAGCTTTGTGCATTTCTCCTCCATATAAACTTTAACTATGCCAAATTTCAAGTTCATCCGTTCGCGCAATTCGCATAAAAAGGGGTACAAGGTTTTGACTTCACGTATTAATATATAAAATTAGTTGGAATATTAACGTGTTCGATGTCAAAGTGGTTAATGAAATTAATAATGTTTACTTAATTAAACCGATAGCCATGTATTAAGTTGGATGCATAGCGTAATAAAAAATTATGCAAGTTTATAATAGCTCCGATAGCACTGTAGTGTGACAATATTTTCAAAAGCGGTTGTGTAAATAATTACATTTAGATTAAGTACGAACTAATAAAACATAAGTTCATTTTTGAAGTGGAATTTCTTATGGCACGATAGGTATATGTATTTGTATGTATGTATAAGTGCTTGTCTCTTTCTAGTAGTATACCAGAATGTGTCACTGTATAGTTAAGTTAAGATAGGGGTGTCAGCATATACGCGTGGAGGCGCTGGAGTTTAACACCCGCCCCTCCCTGAAGATAGTAGATCTTGACCCACGCAGGCCGCAGAAGGAGCCCCTTATGAGGAGCCAGCACCTGCCGGGTGAGCAGACGCAGTGCCATAGGCAGTTCCTGCTCCCCGGCCAAATAGGTGTAAGGAGGCACCATGGGGTTTTAGTCCGTGCAAGTCGGACATACCCCACCCTAGCTGCCCGGCCAGGGTGGGTATCCGTAGGATTTCCCCATGTAAAAAAAAGGGGGTGTAAGGGGTGTCGATACGTACGAGGGCTACGTTTTCGTCATATACATGTCGGTTGCGAACCAGTCGGATTGTAAAACCCTACCTACCATCCCGCTTTTATCTTCTTAATTTGCTGCAACACGCTACTCATTGAACCATCATTGATTTTCTTCTTACTATTTCGTTGAATTATGTAGTCAACGTATCATCTGCGAGGTCGACTTCGGCGGATCAATTGAGAAAACCAACGTTAACCGGTGTGACAGACGTCAGGCTCCCTAAATCGTTGTGAATGGTTACGCGACGGACGCATATTGAATTGTTTGACACGCGTTCTCGCTATCGTATCGCTCGACACCTCAATCTGTAACAGTCGTTTCGTTAGACGCCGGCCGTTGGACAAATGATTTACTACGCTTTTTACGGAACAAAGAACATACGTTACTGAGTGACTTCTTCCGGTTGCTTTTTGACGTTATGAAAAGAGATAGGTGATTTTTGAATTGAAGACTTCTTTCAGCCGCGTTGTGCGATAAAATCAATCTAGGCAGTCATAAAGGTTGCTAACAGAAATGAAACCACAAAACAATGAAATAAATGTGTTCTATTTTGAATTTTCATTTTTTTTTATTGTAGCACGGTATAATGTATAACTGACTAGCTGACCCGCGATAATACGCATTATCAAGCTACAACTTTTTTCTAGAACTCAATCATATATCTCTCATCGTTAAGGCAGCGTTCGTAAGAAACGTTTTCGTTCGACCATATTTTCTCCGACTCCCCAGATATTACACCCTACAACCTCACAAACTTTACCCCCTTATAATATTAATATAGATAATATAATTAGTTAATAGCTTCTGCCCGCGACTTCGTACGCGTGGAATAGTTATTTTGGGCTAAGACGCAGCGGAAGTTCTTAAAAGGAAAAAAATACCCCGATTTTACAACATTCTTCATTGCCGCTCCTATGGGTCTTAGCGTTATTATATATAGCTTATGACATCCATAATGGTAAAAGAATTCTCAAAATGGGTTGAGTACTTTCTGAGATTACCCCCTACAACGTTACAAACTCACAAACTTTACCCCTTTATAATATTAGTATAGATTATTGCTCCAAGTGTCAATGAATGTAAGAACCACACTGATGTTAATATTTATAAATCATGAATATTGAAGAATTCAGTCTATAATTGATTTACAAATTCAAAAAATGCTTTCCTTCTATTTTGAGCGTTCTCTACTGTCGGCAGTGATTCTGACTGCCTCGATTTTCTTTTGTTACCGAAAAGCTTTATAAAATTTTAAAGTCTTGTATACATTATTTATTTAAGTCATTTTGTTAGTTATTTTTGTAGGTGGTAGAGCCACACTGAAGCTATTACTAGAATCAGCATGAATGGGTCGGCTCGCTCGGTTTAGTACCACTCTCTCACAGAAAACCGACGTGAAGTAACAGTGCTCGCATTGTTGCGTTTCGTTCGATCAGTGAGAGCGCCGGAGGCCCACCTCCCCTTCACCCTAATCCTTTCTCCTCCCCGCCCAACACAGGCTGGCACTGGTGTTGCAAGTGTCTATGGACGGTGATGATCACTTAACATCAGGTGATCCACCAAATTACATAAATTAAGTGGTCAGCTCTAACATATTATATCTTGTTATTGAATTAATAAATAATTGGAATGTTGCAACAATATGTAAATTAGTGTTCTGGAATGAAGTAATTTAATTTAATCGAATATTACAAAATTTTCGTTACGAAAGATCCCCTTCTCACGTAGCAAATGGATATATTAAATTCCAAGTTTATAGTTGCCTTTTATTTATCTACACAGGTGGCATGCCGTCTAAATTATTACTATTTAACGAAACGATTTGATTTCTCATTTATTTATTTTTTTATGTCAGGAGGCAAACGAACATGTGGGTCACCTGATGTTAAATGATCACCACCGTCCATAGACACTTGCAACACCAGAGGAGTCGCAAGTGCGATGCCAGACTATGTTTGGGAGAAGGGTTAGAGGGGAGGGGGAGGGGAGTAGGGCCGCTGGCTTTCTCACCGACCGAACGAAACGCAACAAAGCAAGCACTGTTACTTCACGTCGATTTTCTATGAGAGGGTGGTAGTACCCCGGGCGAGCCGTCCCATCCATGCTGAAACTAGTAATAGCTTCATCGTGGCTCTACCGCCTACACACCTACCTAGACCTATCTAGAGAAAAGTTGTAGCTTGATAATGCCTATTACCGCCCAACGAAGTGGGCACGGGTTAGCTAGTATACTATAATAATATTATAAAGAGGTAAAGTTTGTGAATTTGTGACGTTGTAGGGGGTAATCTCGGGAACTAGTGTTCCGATTTGAAAAGTGCTATATAGCTAATTTATCGAGGCAGGTTATAGGATATATATCACCACGCTAAGACCAATAGGAGGGGAGCACCAATGAAGAATGATTCAAAATCGTTTTTTTTTTTCATCCTGAGAGGTTCCGCTGCGTTTGCGTTAGCTCAAATTAACCATTCCACGCGGACGAAGTCGCGGGAATCAGTTAGTACAATATAAAGGAAAATTAAACCGAACAGTTTTCCGAAGAAAAATAAAAACCCGAGACAACAAATTATAACGTAAACACTACCCATAGGAAATCTTCATTGCCGCTTCTAATAAGATTCACAACGATGTCGTCCGCTCTTAAGTGAACTGTCGCGCTGTAACAATCCCGTGAATATTTCCATCGTCGCGTCGCTTCGACTTCAAACTCGAGTGTTTAACTGTTATTCTAAACTAATTAACTACACTCGGGCCGTCCGTTCGCGTGTCCCGAGTAAGTACTCGAAACTTTTGACACGGCTCTAAAAGGGGTCCCTTATTAAATTGACGGTTTCGTTAAATATTTTCCTCGCCTTTTAATAACGTTTTTTATTAACCATAGGACGCAAACGAACTGGTGGGTCGCCTGATGTTAAGTGATCACCACCGTCCATAGACACTTGCAACACCAGAAGAGTCGCAAGTGCGTTGCCACCCTGTGTTTGGGAGGGGAGTGGAGGTGGGTTATCCGGCGCTCTCACTGACCGAACAAAATGCGACAATGCAAGCACTGTTACGACACGTCCGTTTTCTGCGAGAGGTAGTACCCCGGACGAGCCGACCCGTTCATGCTGTAACCAATAATAGCTTCAGCGCGACTCTACCACCTATAAGAGACCTAACGTATTTTGCTAAGTGTCAAAAATTGTGCTTCAAAGCCGAGTGATAACCATATTGTATGTATATCGTATCACCTCTGAATGCAAGGGTGACGATGATAATTGGTAGGTTTATACAATCCTAGTCTAGATAGGTGCTTGACAATGATCAGAAATGTACTGGTACATATTATAATTTAGAGTTATTAAAGGCCGGTTTTAGTTTTTTTTTATTATGTACGATACGTAATTTGAATTTTCTTCTTGTAACAGATATTAAACCAGTTCTGCTAATCGATTTACCCTTGTTAAATAAGTAATTAGATACCGGGGATTCAAATTTGTGCGATGATGGTAGCTTTGGAAAATGTTTATTATACAATATTGTTCGGGCTGGATTCGTCGAGGGTCCTTAATAAAAACTTTGTTTATTCCGGTTGTACGTTAAAAAAAATCTTTTTGTTTTTTGTTCAAGTGCTGTTCCACGCCTGTAGGTAGGTAGACTTTTTGTTTTAAATATTTTGTTTCGAATCAAGTTATCCATTATTATAAGCCTTTTTATATACTTGTTGCTAGTAGTGGTCGAAATTGAACCATAATAACGGATACAAAGTTTTTCGTCACGAGCATAGATATATATACACATACATATATAGTATAGACATTATAATCTCCATTTATTATTGATTTTTTTTTCTAATTGTTATTGCACAGATATTGTAGATTATAGTCGCTAGGAACATAAATTATTAGAGGCTTTTAAAGGCTTGTGATTTGTCGATGGTATCAAAAAAAAAGAAAGATATGTTTAATGATAACACTAAAGATTGCCAAAGATTGAACTAAACAAAAAAAGCCATAAGAAATTTCACTTCACAGAATAAAGAAAATATATACTAATATTATAAAGAGGTAAAGTTTGTGAGTTTGTGAAGATGTGAGAGGTAATCTCAGGAACTAGTGGTCCCATTTGAAAAATTCTTTCATTGTTATTTAGCTCATTTATCGAGGAAGGTTATAGGCTATATATCATCACGGTAAGACCAATAGGAGCGGAGCACCAATGAAGAATGTTTCAAAATCTGGGTTTTTTTCCTCTTGAGAGCTTCCGCTGCGTGTTAGCGTTAGCTCGAAAGAAATTTTCCATTCTGACGAAGTCGCGGGCAGAGGCTAGTGTTTAGATAAACAGGGAAATAAGGCACTGAACTGTTATAAAGATACAAATCTTGGCCTACTTATACGTAGATGTTTATCGAGATTAGGAAATCTTATATTTCCTTACAGTGAGTTGGTGCAAATAGATATTTTCTTTTAATTTCAACGTTTGATTACCTTTTAGCTGGAGTTTAGACTCCTTTAGACTCGATTTATCATATATAGCCTGCGGTACACAAAGTATATGACGGGGCGAAATCGAGTGAGCTCAAAGGTGAAGTCATAATGATGTAACATGCATTTGTATATTGAACAGAATGCGTCTACATGTAATAATACTCAACAATCTATTCACGTTACATACGTTTATATGCAACGAATTATGCGTGTATAAACAAAATGACACATATGATTTCAAGCATTATAATAAATGTGTTTATTTACCTCCTTTTCCTATTGTATTGGTAAACACAATACAGCAGAATCTTAAGATGTTAAACTCCACTCGCGAGTCGGAGCTCAGATTAGACATAACATTTATTTTATCTTAAACTAGCCGACCCGTGCCCACTTCGTTGGGCGGTAAAACGTAAGCGTGGAATGGTTATTTTGCGCTAAAATGCAGCGGATGCTCTGAAAAGGAAAAAAATACCCCGATTTTGCAACATTCTTCATTGCTGCTCCGCTCCTATGTGTCTTAGCGTGATGATATACAGCCTATAACCTTCCCTGATAAATGAGCTATATAACACTGAAAGAATTTTCCAAATCGCACCAGTAGTTCCCGAGATTACCCCTTACAACGTCACAGACTCACAAACTCTACCTCTTTATAATATTAGTATAGATAATTACTAATGTTGTTTACAATCAAATAAGTAACACTATAACGAGAATAAATAAAATTATAATATTTCCCCCTTTACAGGGTTAAATAATTTATGTTTTGTTTAATAAATTATATTAAGCCGTTTGAGTAGTAGTTATATATCGGTATATAGGGACGGTAAAGACTATTTATTTACTAAGTGTCTGCACTGTGTCTGATGGTGAGCATAGTACAATCCAAAAACAATGGCGACGACCGAGAGATGCGATATCCCTGGCCGATTCCGCTGTCATGCCGGCCTGCGTAAATATCTCTTCACGTTACGCTTGAAGAATCCCATGTTATAGGAAGAAGGGAACACATTGGCCGGGAGATTGTTCCACAGCTTCACTGTACGTCAAAAAGCTAAGAATTTGCGAACTTTTTAGTTCGTGCCCACATAGGATTTACCGTAAACCTATGGATCCGAAGCCCAGCGCGCGTGGTTCGGTTATGAAAATGAGAGGAAGGGATTTTCGGTGATTACGTGGTTTTTTCTATTGTAAGTAGCATATAGGCGTGCAGCAAATCTCAGGTTAAGTGGTCAGTACAACCTATGGCTATCTATAACGGACCATAAAACTATCGCAATCCTGAGATCAATTATTACAGGTTTGTACTCCTGGAGTACGAGTGTTGCCGCTTTGTACCAAAAATAGGTGCTTTTGTGATGCTCTCGAAATCGAACCTTGTACAACTTTTATCACCCGTATAAGAAATACCAACATACATCTCAAAATACATTTGTAACGATAACAAATACGATTAAATTGAAAATTAATAGGTACTAGCCAAAATATTAATAATCACCTCCTTTACTGAAAAAAAAACATATACTAGTTGAAATAGGCATCAATTTTTTATAAAAAAAGTGATGTAATGCCATATAAAAAGATAGTCAAATATTAAATTCGATCTAAATATGATTAAGATGTCGGACCTTCAACGTTTGTGCGTATTTTGTATGAATTGAATTGTTCACGTGTTATCCGAGTACGTTTACGTTGAAGATTATAATCCAATTATTTCGATACAACGGATCGCATCTAGTATACGTTGTGAGGTGAACGTCGCGTGCACGACCAACCACTCGATTTCCCCGTGAATCGCATTCGTATACATCCCTGACCTACATATGATATCGCCAAAAAATAATAACCCGTATTGAATGATACGGAGAACCGATATATTATAGCCAATAAATAACCGGTCCGATTGTTACCATCGAGTTCTCGTGTTGTTGCCAAGTTGTAACGCATTAAATAACTATTTAGTGTATAACTAGATGATAGGTAAATATAAATAGATGTAGCTATTCAACGCAGCGATGATAGCTCAGAGGAAGCGTCTTGAGACATTGCGTAGAAGCTTTCCATGAGAGAAAACATTAGGATCAATTCTTTTTTCGATCTACCTATCTGTTATTAGCGTGACGGGCTTTTACAGTGTCACCGGACTTGTAATTGTGATGAGATCATACATAGGGGCCTCTTTATAATGCCTACTTAGTTAGCATACCATCCTCGAGGTTTTGTCGCCAAGCACCTATAGACGTTTAACGGCAGAAACACTTGAACGTAACCTCATTTAGGTTTTGAGTGTTACCATCTTAAGCCATCACAAAACCTATAGGGCACAAAACCGCTATTATTGTCCCGGTAAACTTGTTTACTTGGAAAAATACGTTCGTAAATTAGACTATACACGTGAGTAAAGCGATCACAGAGTCGGGTGTTATCGTTCCACTTACATAAACAGCTATATAAAGATCTAAATTCCTAAATTGAGTTAAAAAAAATCAGGTCCAATTCGACCAGGTTCCACCTCTGTGAGGCGTGTGATTTCTAACTTAGGTATTTTCATATAAAAGTAGCATATTTTCCTATTCGTTCCACTTACATAAACAGCTATATAAAGATCTAAATTCCTAAATTGAGTTAAAAAAAATCAGGTCCAATTCGACCAGGTTCCACCTCTGTGAGGCGTATGATTTCTAACTTAGGTATTCTCATGTAAAAGTAGCATATTTTCCTATTTAAATCTTAAATGTTTGACAGACTGGTAACTAAGTATGGTCACGATATTTCTCTTGTTTAGTCCAAAGTCGCTCGTAGAATTGAACAGAAAAAATGTCGAAATTTTGTTTTTTTGCCTGGTCCCATAAAATTTACTAAATGTTCTAGAACGTTATCGATTGTTCTTTATTTCATATAACTAGAAAAGTGCGAGTTATGATTTACACTGAAGAGAACACTTACGATATTTGACAGGATTTAGTATAGATTGTGAAATGAATACCAGTCTTCGAAGGTCCTAACAAATTTAAAAGCATATTTAGACGTTCCTTGGCCCAATAGAATCTGTGTTATTCATTTCATTAAAACCCCCTCTTTTAAGTTGTTGGAAAAATGTGAACAAAGTTCGTAATTTAAAAAATACATAATCATTTCATTTCATTTTTTCATATTCCTTAATACATTTTTTTTTGTTTGTAGGATGTCTAGTAAATATTACTCGTAACGTATTTTAATTAAAAAAACAAATTTAACCAAAGTAAAAGTTTCATAATTTTACTTTTTATTTAATAATACATGGTTACATTATATTTACGGCGGGTAAAACATACCCAGGTCGTAAGGAAGGCAGAACTTACGTATATTTTATAGGCCATAACTAAACATTGTATTTAATTATGTCGCGTACTCTCGACTTATTTAAGTTTTAATATATTGTTTCGACAATACAATAAAAAAACATTATTTTAAATCTAATACGAACTCACAGTTAGATTATAAATTACGTCAATTTATTTGAGTTACGTAAGAGTGTAAGAATTTCTGTTTCACGCTTGTCCCGCTTCAAGGAAATAGTTTCGAAACTATTTCCTTCTTTATAATAAAGTTCATTTTATTGCTATAAAGTTAATGAAAAAGTCTTTTTGCTTAATTAAAATAACATTCCATGTCGGCTGTCCCGACTCCATGTCGATTATTCTTCCCGCTCCCCCTCACGTCTGCTGACGTCCTTTTCTGGCAACCTATATTGTTTCCGTGCCAAGTCTGTATATCGAACCGTACGATCTAGCTTTATAGATTTTTGTTCAATGCGGGCACTTAACATTTAGCCGCAAACGAGTCACGTTTGCTGGTTTGTAGTGTTCGCCTGTCATAGGAACTGCATGACTTGTAAGGTACGTAGATCTAACCTTGATGCAGCTGAACGATCTAAAGTCGCGTCTGCCCGGGACGATAGTCGATTTTCACTTGGAGCATCAGGGCGCTCGTGTCTCGCCCGGGTGGGCGTGGTCTGCCGGCCGGTCAATAGCACGGTTTCGTTTCTCTCGCTCTCGTAAATGGTACACCCGTATCCCCCGTCTTTATCCCCCCGGGGATGATTGAAACGTCTGATGCCGCAGGCGCCCCGCGCTCCCCCTCACCAAGGACGTTCAGTGAATCCGTCCTTCTCTGCCGCGAGAGCACGTGTCCCCGTTACTATTTCATAATATAATGTGTGCCCCCCTGATACTACCGCGCGAAAATTCACAACCAATTATGAGTCAAGTGCCTGATAAATTAGGTGAAAGATTTTATGCCTGAAAGCAATTTCGTCGCTTTTAGCGATGTTCGAGGTGTGCCACTATCGAGGACAATTAGGTGCCCCAGCAAAGTGATATGGAGATAAAGGGCTTTTCTAAGGACATCTCTTCGTGCTTTCCGTCCTGTGCGCTATCTTTCCTTGTTACTGCTCTCGTGATTCTTCCAGGTATGTTTTAGCTTCAATTTCATATACAGACCGTTAGTTATTTATCATGACCTAGGCAAGTTTAAGCTTTTTGGCAATCAAATTCCGTTCAGAGAGGAAAAATTGCTAGTGCCATTATATATCCACAGACGGTCGCCTGGCTGTCGCCGCAAATCCAGACATATAATAATAATTATACATTGAGCCAACAAGGGCGGGTATCGAGTGATGTGAGTCATCCGAATACGTCTTGGGCTTCGATCGTATCCCATTTATTTGTCTGAGAGGTCATACAGTTATCGAACTAGGCTTATTGTTTGTGTTAAATAAGTCAGAAGTGTGGCGCCGATAGACTCGTCTAGATATTTTAGAGTTTGAACAAGTAGAGTGAAGTATTTCTTGAACCTATTAATTTAATCGATGAGTGATGAAGTGACGGACCCAGTTATTGGAGAGCTGTAATGACGTCATAACAGTGACATCACCGACCCTTCCCATCGTTGCAGGCCTGATTCATTCCTGCATATAGTTGGCTAGAACGTAAGTCGACAACAGATTGCCGATATAATCGTAGCCATGGCCGTAATTTACGCAACCGGTGCTAACATATTGTGAGATAAAACGCCTTAAATAAAACACGTTTAGGTTTATTCTATTTTTCGGCATTATAAGGTAAGTATGAATTAAATATACCAGTTATATTAATAATAATATGTCTCTATGAAATATTTGGAGGTTTTAACGTTCAGATTATAATCTATGTCACGTTATTAAACTGTATAATATCTTGATTGCATTCGAAAATTACTACATTACATAATTATTGTTATAAATTATATTTCGAATATACATCAGTAATAATGATCGGGTTTGAAAATTTCATCAGAAGAAATGATATTTTTGTCTTTGGTATTTCATTCGCTTATAGATGCTTTTGTTATTATGTTGGCTATTAAAAACCGAAGTCCTATATGATTCATACGCAAGATATTATTTGTGTGTATGCTTTAAGTTTTAAAGGATCAATTCGAGAGTTTTAATAGTATTACGTACAGGATCAAATAATTACGTAGTTGCAACCATTTAAAATCTTATAATACTATTTTTCAGACGTTTGTGGTCATCGTAACTACCGTAAGCAATTTGTAATAAATTGTAGCAGTGAATAGATGTAGTTATTATAATTGGTAAAGGATTTCTTTTGTTTTTACGATGCATATCTATGCTGCCTCTATGTGCCTACTGTTGTATGAGATAAACTCTTAAATTAATTCAAGAGTTGATGTTAAAACTTAGTGAATCACGATTTTAGAGCAACTGCGTTAATGCGTTACAAATCCCGATTGTGCCTTACACAACATGGAATACATTCTGTATATGTCATTCTAAATTCGGACTGATGACAATGAAATCATCAAAGTAAGCTAGTGAAAGAAAAACTGGCGTGGATGTGATTCATTTGTTATGCACCGTGAAGCTATTTCATTGGCTTTATTGCCTAGCTCTGTCATGTTGAAATATAAAACGTATTCCCAGAATGGTGTTTAAATGAGATCTAGGAAGTAATTGTTGTTTAAACTTTACTTTCTGCTTAATGCGATAATCTTGTCAGTTAGTTCTTGTTAGTTGCGTACTATGATGATTGTGGTATCATTGTTATTAATTATTTCATATGTATTTATCAAAGAAATATAAAGTGACTGTATTATACATGATGGTAAGCATGGTGCAGTGAAAAACGACGGCAACCGTCGAGATATTTTCGAGACATAGTCACCCCTGCCATGCACATGCAGGCCTCGCCCCAGCTGAGTATATTATATCTGGAAATGGCTTATCCCGAAACGAGACTAATCAAAAGCTATATTACTATCCTAATATTTACTATCGGTATATCTCCAAACTTTGGTAGTCCAGTGAAACTGTGAAAGCCCTTCAGGCTAATAGTGCCAACGCGATCCGTTTAGGCTTGTTATAATTTGGGGTGCTACAGTATGTGTATGGTGATCTTGGTTTAGTCGGACGTTTTTGTCATGTCATACTACATCCCTAAATTAAAAAAATGTTTTTTTTTAATTCATTTGTACATATTCCTTTACTGATCGCTGTTTGAGAGATTTGTTAAGTATTACAGGGTTGATATCACTTCAGTGAATAAAATTTAAGTGGTTATTTTTAGTGTGTACTATTTGTAATTGGCTTAGTTCTAGGTTTTTTGTACTAAGCCTAAATTAATTGTTCGTTTATTAGATACCTATGATATTGTAGGGTTCAAATTTATATGATTTCATGTAACCAGAAGTGATCGGTAAGCGAATAGTTCCAGATATCGAAATAAAAAGATGTGGCCCAAAGAAAAAATAAGCTGTGCATGGCAATAAAACAATCACATTTGTCACAAAATAGTCGATTAATTGATTATAAGACAATCCAAGATAGATCAAACAATAACTTTAGAAAGCACATAGAAATATCTAGAATGAATGCAGTACTATTAAATACTTTAGTGCATATAGGTAGATGGGCAATATTATTTGTAGTTAATATTAGTTCACTTAAAGGGAAAAATCCTTTCCATGATTTATGCTGAACTGATGATATCCTTAAACAGTTTTTAAAATTAGAATTACGGGTATAAAATACGAAATTATTCATTTTTCAGTACAATATTTTGAGTATGATGTGTACGGGTGATGTTGAAGAATTGTTGGCTTCAGTTGTATCTAATTTGTCACCTTTACATTAATTGACGTTTCCAAGTAGTAAAAAGAGAACGAATACAGTAGACGTTAATAATCATCTCTCCACAAAAATCGTCTTCAACTCTTTTTCTACTTAGTTGGGACTAGAATAAAGGCGACTCTATGTATGAGGCTCATACAAAATGGCACAATTGGATCAGGCAAATACTAGCCGTCAGCCATTTGAAGTACTAAACGATTTTGTTTATTGTAGGTTTTAATATACAAAGAAACATATCCACTACTCTTCTGAAACATATCTAGTATAATCTTGACACTAAGTATTGGCGTTGACGATTTTAAGTACTCAATAAAAACTAGGAAGTAGGGCAATGGATGATATGGCTTTTATTTTAAAGGACAATATTTAACTTTCCTAATTACTTACACTTAAAAGATGTCTAGATGAATTTAGATAAGTAATATAGGTAAATAGTTAACTACAGTAAACGTTACGCTACATATTTCTAAGTAGTTTGATAAGAAATTTAATGACTGACAAAATAAATGACGTTATGTCGTGAATGAATTCGGTTAAGATAACTAATTTGATATACAAAAGAATGTTATTTCCTCTTACGCCTTTGAGAATTTTTTTAGAAGGGAAAAGAATCAATATTATTCAATTTAGGCCCTGAGTAGGCGCTTATGAACGTCAAAGCTACCACCGGTTCGGAAAACAACCCAGTCATCTAGAAGAACCGGCAAGAAACTCGATCTGGTTTATCTTTTCATGTTATATATTTTTACAATAACATAAATATTTACATTCGTTATTAGTGGATGCACAGAGATCTCCAGACGTTACAATCGTTCACATATTGATCCACCCTATGATAGCCTTTAGATATTAAAACCCGCTTGACATGGTTCTTGAACTCACTATCTGGCAAATCGGTATTGTGTTTTCGGACTTAGTGAGCCTGAAGCATGGAATGACCAATTTGTTGCTGTTTCTAGTATTTAAATTATGCTGGTCTTTTACTAGATCCAGCATATCTAAGTTTTTGCGGATATACATTAAATTATCAAGACTATTTTGAGAGGGCCGAGTTAAGATACCGAATTCCTGAAACTTAGTCTTTAATGATTCGAATCATCATCAATATTTAGTTTGCTGCTGTCTTAAGGCATGCTCTTGCCTCTTTTCTATGACTAAGCAATGTGACATTTTGATCTATCGTACATGATAAACTTAAAGCTGTATTTCCAACTTTAGTTAAATTTCGATAGTTCTACCAAGCGTTTCAGATATTTACTTAGCGATTTTGCGTAACCATTCCATGTCTCGACCTTTTAGTTGTCGCCTACGTTGCACGTATTACGAAAGCTGTTCAAGTATTTAACAAGTTTTAAGTACCGTATAAACCTGTAACCTTACCTTTTATTTTGTTAAATCTTTTTTATCGAAGATAGTACGATAATTGCAATGATCATACTTTTAATAGTCCAGCATAAGTCTGTCAAATATAACATGTTTGCTATACTATAATACATCATACCAAGCCATTCGGCAAATATTTGCTAAGCCACTCCGAATCCAAGGCGCTTACCTTATTGGTTCTTTGAACGGCCCTTTTGGCCTCTCCTTTTGTGTGCACAACGCACGCAGTATTGAGTTATTTTCGTTGCTACGGGTAACACAAACAATTTCATTTCTACTTAAATCTTTGAATCTGTAAAGTCTAGAGGTAGATTTGTTTTAGCTTATAATGATTGTTGTTAAACTTTGAAAACATTTGACTGGGGCTTTTATTGAAATAATAATTTATTCTGTTAGGGAAGTTAAATACAAAAGTTCGTTGGTTTTATGAATTAAAGGTTGAAATTTGTAAGTTGATTATTAAGAGTTTTATAGGCTTCAAGATTTTCCTTTACATATCTGGTAATCATTAATCTCAAAAATTTGTACTATGTATACCTTTTTGTTTAGTCACTGTTCATAGTTCTAAGAGATTAACAAATTTTCTAAAATAATTATCTCGAATTGTATAGGTTACTTGTTACGGTAACTATCAGAATAAAATGGACAAATCTGCTATAGATTCGTTTGATATGGTCTTTGTGCCAATAACAATTAATAGTACAGTGTGAAATGTAATCTATTCCACAGTTATTTTTAAAAACATTCAAAGATGAATCGTGCAAATAACATATATATTACCTCTATTATGTGACATGATAAATTAAAAAGCTTATGCATTATACTACAATACAATACTAGAGTTTTTGGCGGGATCTTGGAATGCCATTTAGTTAATTGATGATGGACGCAAAAGCATTCTCATCAGCAGTCCCCGGATTCTCTGCCAAGTTCTGCAATGAACTTGACAAGAGCAGTAATGCAGTATGTGCACCGGTATCAGCGGAATATCTTCTCGCACTCCTGGCTTTAGGTTCTGAAGGTGCCGCTCAAGAAGAATTGCTTTCTTCTCTTAATTTTCCAGATGTTGATTGTCAAGCAAACCATAATCTTGAAGAACTTCGTTTTTAACCGGAAGGGTGGTGCCGCTCAAGCAGATACTATAAATAGCCTACCAAAGCTAAAGCCTAGAAAAAATTGTGAGACTAAAAGATCCCATCGGACTTTGTAACTATATAATAATAATCATAAATACAGTGGTAAAACAAAATAATCCCAAGGAGGGTTGATGTCAGGCAGGCGGCCGATCGTAAAAATTAAGCCAAATCATATACCACAGCATGACAAACATGTTGTACCGACCCTACTTATGTGGGACAAGGGTAAGAAAAAGAAGAAGAAGTGTCACTCGGTGGTCGCCATTGTTTTTGGATTGTACTGTGCTTACCATCAGGCACAGTGCAGTCATTTTGCCGTGCTACTATAAAAAAAAATCCCACCGTAATGAGCCACTACTCTATAGAATATTCCAAATCTTCAATTGCCATTACTTGTCGACTAATATTGATCTATCCATCCATTTATTTCCATATCTAAAATTACACGACTACGCCAATATAATCAAAATGGTAAGCAACATCCAGTTCAATTTAATCCTAAATGCCTTGGGGAGATACAGTACGTACAATGATTAATCCGTGCCTGTTTCGATGTGTATAAACCAATACGGTAGCTAGACTAAATTGGAAGCTTGCTAAGCCAACCCGAGAATACAGTTTACATTTACATGTATTGCTACTTCAATAACTTGTTCTTTGGACTAAACTATGCGTTCGCTATCATATGCATTATTATGGATGACGAAGGTTTCGTTCAAATATCGTATTATATGACGTCATAAGACTGTTCGAACGATCGCCCACTTAAATGTTAATGATGCCTAACTTGCCATACTTGGAAACCTTGTTGTTCTTAGTCCAGATATTTAGTAACATTATACATTTAGCTCCTATCGTATCTCTGAGGCAGAATTAAACGTTTTGTTTCGTTACTCTAAATGTAGAAATGAATTTATATATTGTATTGTATTTATATGTTGTAGTGATGAGGTCGTTTGAGCGGTTTCATATTATTGTGTCCAGTCTTATTTAGAAGTGTTTTTAGACTCGACGCTGCTTGGAATCGTCGCTGGAATAATGTTTATTGCACGAATATATTACTTCGTCTAAACGGAATTCTGCTGGTATAATAAGATGTTGTTCGGCTGCCCGTGACGTAGTAAATGCTAACATTATTTGTTCTTTTTCCACGACATTAAAAGGTTATATGGCTTAAATTAGGTCTTTAGGTAATTCAATTGAAGAGATCTCTGTTTCAATTACCACATGAAAACATGAATATATTAATTGCGATTTAAGTACAGTTGAAGCGGATTTATCAACTCAACTGTATATCAATAACTAATAAACACTATTATAAAACAATTTAACGAATTCTCTTCCTGTTTACATAAATTTACCGATGTAAAGAAATTCCTATAAATAAAGTGAATGTGTACTTATGTACACGCGTTAGAAGTTATACTTCTTTGGCGTAACAAGATAAAAATCTTTTCAAAAATTTTATCGTTCGCCTTATTCTACGTTTGTAGAAAAAATGACACTAACAATAGAAAAAAGGTAATTTAATACATTGAAAGTTTTAATACAAAGAAACATAATGTTGACTATAGTTAACTTCGGGATGTCGGTTTTTCGTGACGGTATGCGCTTTTACTCTCATCATTTTTCCCTAACGCGCCAAAAGAAGTATAACTTCAAAATATGAGACAGAATTATATCTCGAGATAATTTATTATCTATATAGGGTTAAATTAAAATAACACTTATTTTATATTATTTTTTGATAACCTAACCTTCGTAGTAAGAAACGTTGGATAAAATTGAAAATGTAACAGATACATTTTAATGTTTTTATTGCATAATCAATTTCTAATGCGCTGTAAACCAAATGTCGCTGAAAATTGTCTCAGGATTAATAATGTACTACTTTATTAAGGCGTGGTAGGTGCCATGTAGAACCTGATAATAATTATCCTTATTTCTTGATTTCAGGTCGCAAACTGCAGCATAATAGGGACCCATTCACCGCGGCGAAAAGACGGGTGCGACACGCACTCGTGGTACGTATATATCACTTTTTTTAAAACATTCATATGATACGAACATAATATATTAACAGACAATTATTCTTTGGATTCAGGAGATATTAATTTGTAATGATAATATAGATAATATAGGAATAATTAAATTCATTTTACTAATTTCATATTTACTAGAGCATTAAAATTTTCTGTTCGTTGTGTATTCATTCAGTTTCATTTATTATATGAAGTGGTTCCTTTATCAGACATCAGCATAAAGTTTGCGACGTTTTCTTGTTATTGGGAATATATCGTCTGTATTGTTACTTGACGTTTCGAATCTGTGTGTAGGTATGATTATTTCAGTAGCAACAGTAGGTTGCATTTACTACTATAAATATCTGCAAGTGACCTTATGTCTCAAAATTGGGAGATGCATATTTAGCGTTATTTTTCTCTACAATTTCTCAAGTGAGAAACACTCAATATTTATTATCGGTAAAGTTGGTATTGATCGTTTTAAACGTAGCGGGTATTATTCTATATACTCGTAATAAGATTGAAACTGTCGGAATCCAAGTAAACTGCGCTCAGTTAACTATCATCTACAGTGTCTATTGTACGGGCTCGTTCTGTGTCAGAAGTTGCATGCAACTGACGGCCGCTATCGACGTCTATCCGTTCCTTTCAGTGTCGCACAATGTAACTGAAAGTAGAAGTTACTAGGGACACAGAATCGTAGTTTATATCACATAAAACTATTAGAACAATGTTATTCCGTAAAGTGATTTTCAAAGAATAGGACGCTGTAACAAAAATAAGTGATATATGGATATTTAATATTATACAACGTGGAGTCCCAAAATCTGTATTTTTGAGCAATTAAAAAATTATAACGATGTTGTATGAAATACATTTTACTGTGACAAAAGATAGCGAAAATATAGTTTCAGAAGTACGAGATTTTTTAACAAAGAGGATTTAGCTCTTTGTACAAATCAGTTTCCCCATGATAGAACTGCGTATATATTTACTGCGATTTGTCACAATTCCAACTGTTGTCCATTCCAATTGATGTATTGACATCAATATTTTTTTTTCTTTTTTAGGCTACGCGCCTCCATTCCCTATTCAATTTCATTTTATGCACTAATTTTATAGAATTTTGAAGGTGGTAGAGCCACGCTGTAGCCATTATTAGTTTCAGCATGAATGGGTCGGCTCGCCCGGGGTAGTACCACCCACTCACAGAACACCGACGTGAAGTAACAGTGTTTCGTTCGGTCAGTGAGAGCGTCGAAGGCCCGCCTCCTTTCTCCCTTTCCCTTTTCCTACCCCTCCTCCATACACAGGCTGGCAACGCACTTGCGACTCCCCTGGTTTTGCTAGTGTCTATGGACGGTGGTGATCACTTAACATCAGGTGACCCACCTATTCGTTTGCCTGCTTTTGACATAAAAAAAAAGAAAAGTAAATTTATTCGTGGTAACATTTTTATATTTATGTCGAAAATTTTTAATTATTTTCGTTGACGACGTGGATTCCCTTTGATTTCAACGATTGGAAGTATTTTACTTTCCAATTTGAAAGATTTAGTGCTATAAGCAAGTCAAAGTGGTCGATCTCTTTACTATTACGAAGAATTATTGTAAAAGGATGCCATGATTTTGTTACCTTAAACTTTTACGTTCCAGTATCCCTTGAGACCAAAATTCGAACCTTTAATTTTTATAAACGGGCCATTGTCTTCCAGGAATTTATGTATTTTTGTTCGTTGTTTGTTTTCTTTTTTCTTAGTTTACAACCAATTTTATCTTGGATTTTTTTGTCCGTTCTTAATTTAGTTTGAACTAGTTCTATTTAATGATAAAATAGGATTTTATTCATAATAAATTGTTTACGTTTGAAATTAACCAAATAACTTTGTTGTGGATAGGAACGGATTACTTAACGTATAGGGAGGCATATTTTGTAAATGTTTATTGTTTCCTTTTAAGTCGAAGTTATTATTAACTTTTTAATACATTTATATAAAACTAGCGATCCGCCCCAGCTTCGCACGGATGCAATGTAGATATCCATTCTAATGAAATACTGTTAAGGGCAGTTTTGATCTACATGGCATGTACAGCGTTAGTAATGTATTTAATTGGATAAGGAATAATACTATCATTATTACATAGTATAAAACAAAGTCACCTACTGCGTCTGTCTGTCTGTTCGCGATAAACTCAAAAAGTACCGAACGGATTGTCATGCGATTTTCACCAATGGATAGGGTGATTCATAAGGAACGTTTTAGTATATAATTTGTCAAGATTTTTTCATAATCAGGGCGGGACAACGTCTGCCGTGCCCGCTAGTATTGTATAAAATAGCTTGATAAATAATACATGATTACTTTTGTAAAAAGATGAAAATGGTTACAGTGGTTTATCCTTTATAGATAAATATATACCATCGTCGGCTTTTTTATCGATCTTTTTAAGATTTCCAATTCCGTAGTCTATCCATTTGATCTATCTCGTAAGGTTTAGCCAGCGTTTGCGATTTAAGCACACAAACACATGTTTATTACGACATCACCTATAAACACATATAAACCTTTTTACTTACTAAAGTCCTTTGAATAGTTTAAAAGATCTAAGGGAACAGACAGCGGAAACGAACTTCATTTTATACTATGTAAAGGTTTCTGGAGATTTATTCATCTTTATAATAGCAACTACGTATTCACAGATAATAATTATTAGAAGAGTAAAATAAAACGAGACCTTGTTACTGAGATAGCCACGGTCAGCCATCGTCGAGGCTCCCGCAAATCGAATTAAGTGCCACACAGTTGGGTAAATGCATTAAACATGTTTCCATTTGCACTTCATCGACAACATTGTCCGACGTCCATTACAACGAATTGTAATTATGAGAGGAAATCGTTTTTAAAATAATACATTTTTTCACTTTATTTACCTTATTGCTACTGTGAGTCTTGATATGTTTGTTCTATTCGCGTGTACAAAGTTAATTTGTAAAATTGTGCGTCGGCTAAAGTAAATATATAAAGAAATAATGATGAAAGATTGAATTGTCGAATGTTTGTACAAGATAATGTCGATTCGACGACGCCTGATGCGAGTATTTGCTCATCTCGAGCAATTTGAATACATTAAAAACAGTTTTAATTAATTGATAGTATAACAGGTTCCGATGAAGAAAATCATTGCAATGAAATCTGATATTCAGAGAAATGTTCTAGCGATATTGTCATTAAAAACGGTAAATACGCAACAATACAATCCTGGCAGTTGGGAACGAACCTTATCTAAAATTGTATTCTACTTTTTTCAAAAACAAAATTCGTTCATCTGTGAAACATTGTGACGAACATAGTTCCATAAGCTATTATCCCTCATGTCCTATCTACTACGTATACTAATATTATAAAGCTGAATAGAGCTATATGCTATGTCTTTCATCACGCCAAGACCAATAGGAACGGAGCACGAACGAAGAATATATCAAAATCGTTTTTTTTCTTTTGAGAGGTTCCCCTGCGTGTTAGCGTTAGCCCAACGTAACTATACCACGCGGACGAAGTCGCGAGCAGAAGCTAGCTACTAGTATATGCTTTTTTTACTAATTTATATTGACACTAGTGTTTTATATGAAGATTAAATATGAAGTGATGGTAGGTTGTAGAGCCACGCTGAAGTTATTATTGGTTTCAACATGAATGGGTCGGCTCGCCCGGGATAGTATCATCCTCTCACAGAACACCGACGTGAAGTAAAAGTGCTTGCATTGTTGCGTTTCTTTCGGTCAGTGAGAGCGCCGGAGGCCCACCTACTTTCCCCCTTTCCCTTTCTCCTTTCCCTATACACAGGCTGGCAACGCACTTGCGACTCCCCTGGTGTTGCTAGTGTCTATGGACGGTGGTGATCACTTAAAATCAGGTGACCCACCTGTTCGTTTGCTTGCTTTTAACATAAAAAAAGAAAAGTAAATTTATTTGTGGTAACAACATTTTTATATTTTTGTCAAAATTTTTTATTTATTTTCGTTGCCGACGTGGACTTTCGACCCTCCTAGTGTTGTTAGTAGAGCGCCGGAGGCCCACCTCCTTTCTATCCCCTCTCCTGTCCCACTCCTTCCCTTACCCCCAAACACAGGCTGGCAACGCACTTTCGGCTCCCCTGGTGTCTATGGACGATGGTGATCACTTAACATCAGATGACGCACCTGTTCGTTTGCCTGCTATGATATAAAAAAAAGCGAGAGACTAGCACTAGTGACAGAAAAATTAGTTGCATAAGGCTGAAATTTATATAATTAGTATGGTATGAAGTATGAATGTAGACAGATATAGGAGTAGCGAGATACCGAAGACGAGAGGATGGATCGTGTGAATGATACATGTATAAGAGATGTGAATAATGAATTGACAGCTGATAGTGGAGAATATAAGGATAAAACTTGTGTCGGCCCTTTTGATGAATTGATTTTTCATACTGCGGAACTTCCTAATGTAGTAAACAGGATCCTTGATTAAATATAGATTAATATACAGTATAAGTTATTAGCAGATATTGTAAGTAATTTAGTGCGTCATATTGCATTGCAGAAGTGAATTATTGGAATATCTGTTGAGTCGCCCATAGGAAGAGGTGAGCGTTTGCCTTTTTTTTGCAGTAATGTGTTTTATATATATATATTCAGAATCAGGAAAATATTATTAGATGCATCTTACATGTATTTTTGTTTACCTATGTCATTTCTATTCTCAAATTACACATAATAATAAAAAATGAGCCGTCACGGGACGTCTCGCAAATGTCAAACATCGAAATTGTTTTGTATAGTTACATATATGCATTAAAGAACAAATTACGACAGGAATCAGCTAGGCGCAGGCGCGGTGTGTTTGGTGGCTTTCATCAAAGGGTACTAGGTCGTCGGTGCGTACCGCGTAACACTAGTAGAACGAGTGGTCGATAAAACTATTTGAATCTCATGTTTATAAAGATAGGGTTGCAAATGTTTTTGAATATTCCGTTAATAGTGCAAAGTTCGTGTCATGGCATTGCGTCGCCACGTCTCGCCATGCCAACAATCAGGTTTACCCGCGCCTATAAATGTTTCACATCAAAAACTTCGCTAATAGTGCAAACTATATATGGACTTTTCGTCTTTTCTCCGATCTGTGTTTTAGTTAGATGTGCCATTTTTTCTATTATTGATAACTTAAAACTTAACGATCTTATACACGGAACATTGTGTGTATACTGTACGTGTTAATTTCGATGTTATTGTTATTACGAGCCCTGTTATATCAGAAAATCCAATTAACTTCCACGGCTATCAATCTTCCACGCGTCAAACACAACACATCATAACATCAACATCGAAAATATCATTAGGGTGATTCAGAATATTTCGCTAGTGATCCAAACATTCGTACGATTGTTCATCGTAGACATTATAGATTCCATTACCAAAATTAAATCATAATAGAAACTAGAAGCTTTGGAAATTTTAAGTGCATTTCAGTTGATTATAATGTGCATTAAGGTTTTATTCCGTTTTATTGGCAATAAATGGGTCGGACTATCTATTATTTGTTCCCTTTCTGTAACTTCTTCGTTAATATTCTATGAGGAATTATCTCTCTGCTTTCACAAATCTGTTTATGTTCAAACCTTAAATGGAACTTTATAAATTATTGACATTAAAGAGTAATTCTGCCAATCAACTGGAAGCATCGTTATCCTTATAACAGGTTCTTAAATTATTGGCTGATTTCTTTTTTAAAGAATTATTTTCAAAATTATCACACCACAGTAGCTAGTCTTAACAACTGAATCTGTTATTTTAGACTTGTACTGCTTTGCACTGTTATAATGATCGGTGATAAAATTTAACTTATTACGTTAAAGAATGTTCCTATACTAGTCTATAAAAATACTGGAAATTCGCATGGAGTAGACGACCAGGTACAATATAAATAAGATATCTAATATATTTCTTATCTATGCTAAGAAAATCTTTAAAGTATTAGAGTTATGAAAGGTTGTACATTCAAACTAATCAGGGTTCTATTTCCTGTAATCCGAGCAACTAAAGCTCAAATCTCTCACTATATCAAGTTAGTTCACGTAATTCAAGATAAGCTACATTACCGGGACGTATTTGCGGTTCTATCTCCCCTGGAAAACGGGACTGCAATCAATTAAGCGCACACTGTTGGAAGCTTGTTATTGGGAGCAGCGCTCGTGCCGAGTGTATATTGCTAGGGCTCCGGTGAAGCCGGTTTTCGTGGCTATGCTCAAGTTTAGTTAGCACTTAGTTGTGTAAACTTTGATTAAATATTGGTACAGGTAAAGCAATATGTCATTAATTTTGTTTATTTATTGTTATTTTATCTACTTTAAGTAAGTTAAATGCCCTATTTGTACTCAAATACTTGATTCAAATAATATGTAGGATAGCTTATCTCGGCTTTTGTGCTTTATATATAAAGATATTAGTTAGTTACTCTGATGATGATAGAATGTAAATGGAGTATAAAGGTAAATAAGCTACGGGTATTGCAGCAAAAACATTGAAGCATCAAAAATTCCAAGAGTCTTCCTTTACCAAAAAATGAAAGCACAAAAATTACACATTTTCGTTGTCATTTTCAAACATAATTCATTTCAATTTCGTCTTTCTTAGAACAAAGTATATTTTTGCATCAGAAATAAAATGTTTCACGAACAACACCGACGTGCGTAAACGTGGAAAGAAAATGTCGCTTTTAAATTATTCTTCCAAGTAAAAAACATTCGATGTTACTAATAAAAGTGTGGCATAAAAAGGCTGGCAGCTTTCATGTTATATGCGTCACGGTACGACGATTTTTCTCGAAAGTTCGAGAAACTCCTTTCTTGCCGTCTCACTTTTTAGGGCCGAATTGTTGCGGGAGTAACACGAGTAAAATTTTGATTGTATCTCTCCGTAGGGAGGGGACTGTAATGATTTGCACACGTTATATCGATATGTAAATTTGATTTGTTCACCACCCTAGTACTATAGGCCGGGAGTCGTATGATGTTTGAATATTTTAGGCCGTGTCATGTTTGTGTGATGTGTAAATATGGTAAGATTTCATCTTTATTTACATATATTTTCTATTTATATTAACTTTACTACAGTCATATCTATCATGATCAATTCTTCGTGTTCATTTGTTAATTTTTAAGGTCATTTAACTTGAACTAATTTTTGTTCGGTTTTTATTGTCATATAGAGCAATAGTTCAATTGATTTAAAAAGGGGGGCTTTACTTTAGAATTCTAAATTGTGTCTATTTTTAGTAATAATAATTATTTCCTTTACGATTGCAGCCTTGTGCTTATCAATTCATAAATAGATACTGTAGAGGTATCCTTATCGTAAATAATAACATATAACTCAGTTTAAATTATAAATTATATTATGTAAATAATTATATAGTACGATATATAAAAATACATATCATCGACACGGCACGTACCTAGTTACTAAGAAATAATTATTCAAGGCTAATATCAGAAATGTGATATGTTGATTAGAATACGGTATGTTCCCTTTTCACATCTAGGCCTTTGAACCGATTGCAATAGAATTTGGCTTGGAGGTAGCTTGATACCTGGAATAAGAACGTCGATTACATATTTCCTCAAAAAACACGGTAGTCGAAGACACGAGATAAATTTAGTTAAAAGAACATTGTTTTTCATATGTCAATATATTAAAGTGTATGCCAGTTCGTCATACATTCAAAAATAACATACAATTATTATTTCATACAAGGTCTTATATATTCAGGTTGAAGTTACCGTTTCGATATTGACATGGGCATTAAGCGACGGGTGAAATATACCTAACGTGGAGTAATTGTGAGGTAACTCACGCCCGCCCTACAAACTCGATCACAACACTACGTACAGTTATATAACGGATTTATAATAGAGTTTCGATAAAAAATATCGGAATGTTAGACCTCGATAGTACGGCCGACGGTTTATTTTTTTCACTATACAACAATTGTAAGATACTAGCGAGGTTATTTATTGTAAGTTAAGAAGTTTCGCTTGTAGTATAACATCTAAAAGGTTTCATTTCAATCGCTTTGTAATCAATTACAATCGATTCTGTTTATAATTAAAAATAAGATGATTCATTGATATATCATCTCGTATGAAGTTGAATGTACAATTACTTTTATTAATTGGATGTATTTATAGATCAGGCATAAATGTGAGCCATATTAGCTAGCTTTGGCTTGTCGCGTCCCAAGACTAGCCCGTGTATATCCAACAACCAAGAAGGATGGTAGAGGTCTATACATGATTAAGTCGTGAACACTTGTTACAGGATTTTCTTTTAGTTTATCATGATTTGGGATCAGGCAATGGAACCTTTAGCTTTATCGTTGGCTAAATTAGGATGGATTGATGAATGATGATGATAAATGGATTATCAATCTCTCATTGGTCTACTTTGTGTTTGCCATCAAACGCAATGTCATCTCTATACCGAGCTTACTATAAAAAAAATCTTTCTAAATTTAATATAATGGTTCAAAATTTGTATAATACATAGGTGGCCCTAAAAGTATAAAATTAAAAACTATGGATAGGTTCTTTACTTAGCCTAATAGAGATTTTCAGCTGTTAAAGCGATTTGTACCTGTCAAATATCGTAATTAATTTGGTCGTGCAATTCATTGCTTATATATTTTTATGGCGTAGAGAAGCAATTTCGAAAAGTCATTAACACCTCGTAGCTCGCTCCGAGAAATCCTCTTTTCGCATTTTGTACTGGATTTAATGTAATTAAAACAGACCCGTTTTTGTTTCCATCGTCGGTTAATTAACCGTACTTTAGTTTGCCATTTGAGGGTTGAATTTTTTCACACCGTAACACAAGTTGGTTTTTCGTATGAATTAACGATGGTACGCATTTTAATGAAGTCATCTTTTTTATTCTTGTTGAGTTTTTATATTTACCTACTATTCATAGTCTGCTTTAGATTCTTTGATAATATTATATACATCTCGACACATGTTTTTATTGCGTTAACTTTCAAAAGAAACGTGTTATGAGGCGTGTCTATTTATTTGTTGTATTTCTTAATGTACATACTCTTTGGAACCTTGTTCATATTTACATGGCGTTGCAAATTTTAAAGAGATTTTATGTGTGAAATAGTCTTTAAGGAAGTCTAACCAAAGATAATTTTAGTCATTTATCGATATGACGAATATGTATACTTTGGGTTAATTGTACTAAAACAATAAATCTAGTCTTGGCCTTACATTCAGTTTAGTTGTGTGAAAACATAAGTATTAAACTTAAATCTAGTTTGAAGATCTAAATCTAATTTAATGTTTTGTTGTATGTCACCCTAATAATATAAATTGTGTTCATGGTTAGCATAAAGCAGAATAAAATTTCTTCTGAGTTATGGCTTAATTAAATGTAAATGTATTCTGTAGCACGTTGTCAGCGTTCCCAAAATATTCACAGATACATTGAAGTGGATATTATTACATGGCACAAGTCAACCCTACTTGTAGTGTCTTGGGACGTCAATGTTCTCTTTTCCATGATACTTAGTGACGTTCGAAATTATACACCAAACAGCCATCTCGAATCTTAACAAACCGCACTACGTTGTTGTGAACAAATTAACTTCTATCAATAAAGACATAAGAAGTAATCTAATCAGAACATCGAATGTAGTTTCATCTGGTTAGACGAGCTCGTCCGGCACTACTCCTGATTACTTTTAGCCCGTTTAATTCGTGTAGCGCGTGTCCGGAATCTTTATAGGGTTATTGTGTAACACGTGTCAGAATTTTCTCGAACCTTCCTTGATAATTTCGTAATTTTATCTTTGTATTCGATATAAACTCGTGTCTCGATAACTACTAGTTCTATGGACATTGTCTTGCTTTTCTATGAAAGTACTTTTTATATTATTGTTATCATAAGTTTCAATCAGGTTTTTTAATAAACCTAGAATTTTTTATTTAATTTTATAAAAACCTATTTAATGTACTTTTCTTCGCGTAAATTGAAATTGTATGTTAGTTCTTAATTGGAACCATTTAAAAACTATAACATCGGTAACTGTTACAACTTTCTCCATTAGATTGACGAAAACACTAGAGTTAGCTAGAAAGCTATGTTTTGAAATTAGCTTTTTACGAGTGACCTGGGTTTTACGTATATAGTGTGTTATCATTTGCTTGCTAGATCTATGTATATATAGTCAGAAATAAAATAGACTCATTATCACATAATTACACTACAGTCATACTTTCAACTTACAATGCTATAACTGCAGTCAGCTAGAAGAATTCTTCATTTTGTTTCTCTTCTTATTTGCTGCGATGTCCTAAATAGAACTAACTCCACTCGTACGCACCGCTTCGCGCTCCTTTCAATAAAACAGAGTTGGATATTTTGGAAGGCTGACGTCATTATTCGAATGATTCGTCAATGTTCATATTGACATATATACTATAGTGAAGTTTCGATTACTTAATGTGTATTAATTTGGCCAATGCTTTTATTCTAACTAACCAGCATAATTTCGTATCTTCAGTTTCTCATTACGTTGCAACACGTTACCACCGCAGGTCATGAGATAGTCTGATTAGCGGTGTAAACGTCAAAGCGGCTGCGGTCGTGTGTCGAATAAACGATCACCCTCATTACAGTTCCCGGTTGCGTCGTACATTCGTGGCATATCTTGTTCTGACATTATCTTTATTGTTATGTGTACTACTCGAATCCTTACGAAATAGTTTGTGATATTCTCTAATATCGTTAATGCTTTAAATATTGTACTGCTTTGTCAATTTTATACATTTTTTCTTTTGCATTATTTTCCTTTTGTCACAGTCTTTTATGTTTGTCTTTCACCGGAAAGCATGTGCCATGTGTGCAATTAAATAAAATTACCCCCTAAAACTCACTGATTCCTGTTGTTATGTAATTATTTTAGAATTATTTTAAACAGTCGACGTAGTTTTATTTACTGGAACTAATGAAATCTTCAAGAATCAATAGTACGTTGTATAATTTTTACGTATTGAATCTCTTTGAAATTTCTTTGTTGACTAAAAATACTTTTAATTCTAATTAGCAAATGAAACAGTACGTACGGTTTCAAGTTAACTTCGAAAGTTCGTTTCGAAAGCATAATTTAAACAAAGCTGTGATTTGTGGAACCCGGAACGTTCTCCAATGTACTTTTCCGGCTCGAGTACTTTGTAAACTGCCGAGGCATTAGTTTTACGTACCTCTGAACATTTCTCAAGATAAAGGTGCCGATGTCGATGTACGAGGACTGAATTATAAGTAGCTTCCACGCTTCACGTCGCCTCGATTTTTGGATACCGACTGAATTGGAGACACTCTGTGAATTCTGATCGCCGAATAATACTTACATTTTACATTGTCACATCCTTATTAGTTCCATGAAGTATAAGTGTATCGGGTTACTTTAACTTTGTTATATAACAATAGAAGTCAGCTGAATTGAATCGCTACCTCGATACGTTCGGCACTTGTGGTTGTCCGGTCGTCAAAATTAGATCAAAATAAAAGATTAAAAGTTTTTCTCCACTTGTTTTTTTATCTGTATTTATTTTTCTAAATGATAAAAACTGTGGAGACAAAAAAAAAGGCGTGCAAATCTGTTAAGAATTCGGACTTTTGCTAATTATGGCATAAAACAGAAGAAATACTTAGTAAATATAGATTTATGGTACCTGATAAAGGAACCCTTAGGATACTAATTAGTAAACTGAGGATATTAAAAGTCATCTTCTATGAATTATGGTTTATCCTAGTACAGTATTTTACCAAATATTATTTAACTGTTACCTCCGTCTCGGCTTTGCAGGGTCATCAAACAAGCATATCTAACGTGATCCAATAGGAGGCCAAATGCATCGTTTTTGTAAAAACTTATTTTGATGTAGACCCTGTATATGCCTTCTAAATTTTATATCTTAATATAAAGAAAAATTGAGCCGTCACGGGACGCCTGGCAGATGTGAAACATCGAAATTGTTTTGTATGAGTTATACACTTAAAAGAACACATTACGACAAGAATCAGCTATGGCATAATGAAAACATAAAGCATTACAAATTTGTCCCATAGAATAATGACTGTTTATTTACATAAATATTCATTTTTATTAAATACCAAAATTCAACTAGGCGCAGGTGCGGTGTGTTTGGCGGACTAGGCGCAGGTGCGGTGTGTTTAGCGGAATTTATCAAAAAGCGCTAGGTCGTCGGCGAGTGCCGCGTAACACTAGGTATAACGAGTAGCAGACAAAACAATTTGAATCCTCTGTTTATATCGATAGGTTTGCAAATGTTTTTGAGTATTTCGTTAATAGTGCAAAGCTTGCGTCACCACGTCGCGCCAAGCCAACAATCAGGTTTACCGTGCCTATAGACGTTTCACATCAAAAGTTTTCTTGTTAGTTGCCATCATCATCAGCATATCACGTAAAACTATTTTCTCTTCCGAATTTCTCCGAGACAAGGTAAACACGAATTTTCTTACTTAACATTAACATAGTTGATACTCGGCTATTGATAAAATTTTAAGTATCCTAACAATTTTATTTATGGTTAACTTTACGGTTCTCAATTTTTAAACTTGGTAACCTCGTGCCGCTACGTTTCCTGTTAAGTCCCGTTCGTTTCCCGGACGTGACGTCAGCGATCCGCGTCAATAGATCCACTTGACGTGTTCACAATGCTTCGTTTGATTGAAGTTTTAATGACGGTTTCAACTTGGGTCGTTCTGAAAGTTACTTGTATGTATTTATGTCATAATACACGGAAGCGAATTGTATCATTTGCACCATTAAATTCTTTACAGCATACTGAATGTTATCATGTTTTGTATAGGTTATTAGTGTCTCTCACATTATCAGCTTCTTTTATATATTTTGATGTTGCAAATAGGCGGCGAACAATCCACCTGAAGTCATTTGATCTTAGCTTCCTATAGCTATGTATAACCAACATTAATAAGCCTACAGTCCTGTGATGAGATGTAATAAGTTATTTTTCCTTAGGACGAACGTGGATTTCCTTTGGCCATATTTGTTGCCAAACACTGTACCCTTCGAACAAAACCACAGACTAACCACTGCTGGCATGAGGTACACAGTCGAACCTTGCACAGATTCCCTCAGTTGTAATCTTACTCTCTTCTGTATTATTGATATTAATATTTTTGTTTTCATATTATAAGACCGAGAAATCTTTATCACTACTCATAGCGAGAGTTACAAACACGACATTAATCAAAATCTGTCTGCATAGCATCGATGTGGAGTGGGGATTCCAAGTTTATGTTGTTTAATACTTGTACATATTAATTTTGTTCTTTAATGCTATTTAGATATAACTCGTTAACATTTGCTATTAGACATCACCTTCTTACCCTTATCCCACCTAAGTAGGGTCGGCACAACATGTTTTTTTTTCATATTATAAGACCGAGAAATCTTTATCACTATTCATAGCGAGAGTTACAAACACGACATTAATCAAAATCTGTCTGCATAGCATCGATGTGGGGGTTTCCAAGTTTATTTTGTTTAACAATGATACACAATCATTTTGTTCTTTGATGTTATTTATATATAACTCGTTAACATTTGCTATTAGACATCATCTTCTTACCCTTATCCCACCTAAGTAGGGTCGGCACAACATGTTTTCCTTTTCCACGCTCGCCTATCAGATGTCATCTCAGTCATCACACCTTTTACACACATATCATTTTTCACGCAATCCATCCATCCTTTTTTCGGTCTTCCTCTACTCTTATATCCATCGACCGTCATACACATTTGCTATTAGACAATGTCTTTGAATTCTATATTTGTTACAAATGTTAAGAAAGTTACGTTGCGTCTTAAAAAAATTCTCATACGAGTTCGGATCTAATGATTCTTCTATATAAGATAGAAGATAAATACATAATGTATTAATCATACACCAATAGTATGTGAATGTATTAGAGTCATACATTATGTTAATTACAGATGTTTACGCATACAGTTGATGATATGCACATATCACTGGATGTGTAATCGGCATTTTTATATCCGATTTCTTCAAAGAACAAAGCTAGATTATTAGTCGTCCAGTTTAGGTATCGCCAGTGTCTTGAATAGATGTTATTGTTCGTTTGGCTTATTAACTTTTAACTGTGATTTTTAAGCCCCAAAACTAGATGACGCAGACCTCGATGGTTCATCCCGAATTGTTGCTTATAAATGAACGTAAAATCGTTAAAATGTACAATAAAACACGGCGAATACACAAATCAATCGATACGCAAATGGTTTTCGTATGCATGAAATATATATAGGTTAGACTATTGAAGGTCAGATGTATCGCAGTAGGGTGCTAGTTTACTGTAGTATATAATATTTGAAGAAGTATGTTCACCGATTGTGACAATACTTGTATAGATATATGAAACATTAATTCCCAGTTTCTGAGATATTCGGTTTAACTACCATTAGTTATTGACTCAACAAAGTTATCCATAAGATAAACTGTCAAATGGCCCGTTGATTTTACTGACATTTACCGTATGATTCTGTGTTCAAAAACATAATTTGACAAGTTATCGAACCGATAACACCATTGAAAAGATAAACTACAAGTAAAGTGCCTAAGAAACCGGGCATAAGAGATATTAACTCGACCTTAGAGTCAAATACAGAATACTACCGTTAACGAATTGTGGTTATCACCGTTAGATACGAATAAAAAATGAAAAGTCAGAGAGGGAATGTAACTAGAAAACTGGGTATAGGCTGGGTATACAGAAGAAAATATAGAGCAGCTTTCATCCCTAAAAATTACTGTTATCGGGGGGTTGGTGCTACTCGCGTCCGCAGGAAGTGTACCTCTCATTCCCCTGCACTTGCTGTCCGGGTGGCACATTTTTAAGAGTAACACATTTTTGTCTGCTACACTCTTCCACATAAATTAAACCTCGCAGCGACAAATAGATTAATCAATCAATCGACGATGATAAAAGATAGATACTCTGTTTAGTGATACGATTAAATGAAAACTTATATCTAGGGATATGTGAAATGTATGTTAACGCAAAAGAAACTGTGGATAAATGCTAGTCAAATGTATACCAAGTGATACATTTTCATACCGTTCAGGATAATTTATGTATATGATTTTTTTACATACTACGTTGCTGTCCGGGTGGCACATTTTTAAGAGTAACACATTTTTGTCTGCTACACTCTTCCACATAAATTAAACCTCGCAGCGACAAATAAACTATTCAATCAATCGACGATGAGTAAAGATAGGTACTCTGTTCAGTAATACGATTAAATGAAAACTAATATCGAGGGATATGTGAAATATATGTTAACGCAAACGAAACTGTGGATAAACGCTAGTCAAATGTATACCAAGTTTCATAGCGTTCAAGAAAATTTATGTATATGATTTTTTTATGTACTACAACTACGATAATAAAAGGCACCTAACTTACTGCTTAATTCTGAATGGCATTGTGTCATTGATAAGGCGTATTTACCTTTCCGATGAAACACCTTGATAAATTACATGAAAACGCTTCCAATAGTTACAATATACGGGCGCATCGCGTGATTTTACAGGTAAAGTATCTCTGGCACACCTGCGGCTTTCACAACCTCCGGTTATTAACCGTAGGCTGGTCGAGGCTCTGTTCATTTATTGTTAGGTAATAGATCATTTAGTGTTGTATTAAAACTTTCAGAGGCATTATCCAAATGGCTTCTGTCATTGTCTTACTTTATATTCAGGTCAGTGGAGGAGACTTTTTGTTCGATATATTGACTTGGTATTAAATGACCTATAAAATCAGTGAATATCATTTATTCATACACACTTTGGTTCCAACCTTTCATGAATCTCTTGTAAGCCGTTCATTAAAAAAGGAAGATTCTTATTTTATTTAAAACAGAGCAACAAAGAAAACGCTAATGTTATAAAATTGAATATCAAATTAGTTAGGAGGGAATTCGTCACTAGCTTACATGATTTAGGCATTAATCATATACCTACTTAAGTTTAAGCCGAGTTAATAGAGTGTATATACTGTGAACGGTTAGGGGCACTTTCAATCAAGATTATTTGCGAATTAGTGCCAAGTTTGCGATGATTGACCTACTTGTCGTCTCTCGCTGAATGAGAAACGTCCGAGGCATCGTTGTGATACAAAGAGGTGGATGACGTTAGATTTATTATCGCATTCCATTTTACTAAACCTAGTAAATATGTATAGTTCTGCTGTAATGATGTTCGGAACATTGTTTTCCAATAGCTGTATAAATAAAATCCACTGACATTAGGCACCAAAACAAAAAAAAAATTGTATTTATAAAGCTTATGCTACGTTTAACGCATACAGAAGCCTGATACAACGCTCTCGGTTTAAAAGCCGTACTGTATTCCATTTACAAAGACTCGCAATATGAAATGGTACCCTACGTCTTCTTACAGAATTACAAAAAACAAACATTCTTTCAGTCACTGGTTTCAGTTCAAACCGTTATCCTCTTTGTGCTTCAAATAATATTTCTTTTCAGTTAGATGCATGCCCATTTGCTTCTTCCGGTTTTTCCATCTTTCCCCCCCAAATTCTAACCCATTATTCTATTACCGTGACAAGAAAATCTTGCCTTATTTTAGTCCGAACCATTTGTGTATAAATGAGGTCGGGTTTTATAAAAGTTCCACAGAGTTCGTCTTTCGTTTGTTATAATTTTATATTGTGCTTTTTCAGACAGTTTTTTGTGATAATAAATGTGCGTACATAATTGGCAATAGCCTAATATAAGTATATAGTGTAGTGAAATCATGTTGCGAGTAGTTGACATTTTACCTTTGTATAATGTGTTCAGATTCAGTGTTATGATTTTTTTCTTTTTATTGATATTTTGACTTTTTATGGTCACTATTTCTTTTTCCATGAATTGAAACGGCTTAAACAAAATCTACAACTGCAAATAAAAAGGCATATCAGTTTTGTATAAAAGTTTTGATTCTATTTCACTTAACGTTGCGTGACCGATCTCTTCATTGTCGTTATACTAACGGCTTGTACTACACACCTGTAAAAGCTATTACCCAAGTTTACGGTCCAATAAAGTCATCTGCCGGTTTACTGCAGTGTCATACATAATTTAAGACCATCGGGCGTTCCTATAACACATTTTCACGAGCTACTCCGTGCTCGTACAACGTGTAATGCCTCTGAAATACGATAGTACCGCATCGAGCACACTTTATCCGGACGATTCCGTATCTAATTCTGCATTCTAGTGGCGTGGTTGCATATAATGTTTCGCTTCTAATTTTACTGTGTTATTACTTAAAGAGCTTCACGTATCTTAAACTTGTTATATCTTTGTTTGTATACGAAAGGAATTTGAAGTAGTGTTGTATCAGCAATGGCGAACTGTGCTTATGGTGATAGAAAACCTTGAAACACAACCATTGCATCGTGATAATTCGATAACAAAAACTTGTTATATCTTTGTTTGTATACGAAAGGAATTTGAAGTAGTTTTGTATCAGCAATGGCGAACTGTGCTTATGATGATAGCAACCCTTGAAACAAAAACCATTGATTGCATCGTGATAATTCGATAACAAATCTTTGTATGGTTAAGTGTAAATCAAGTAAAGAATATTCTATCTTTAAGACTACTCGTGATACTAATTTCAAAACACAGTAGTTCAATAATATTTATATTTAATTTGTTTCCTACGGCTAAATGCTTTCCTACATTCATATTGTACACTAGCTGTGCCCGCGACTCTGTCCACGTGGAACCCAATGTATAAATACAGTAACTAATAAAATCTAAATGTATTAAGTCCATTTATTTATCTACTTTTCTTCCATACTTAAGTCGCGTCTTCACTAAAATTACAATAGCTTTTAATAGATTGGATCGATTTTAATGAAACAAAGACTAACTTATTTTCGAGAATATGCTTTATGATATGGTGAGGTTTTGTCGTGAACCCATTACTGTAGCAATGATGAGTGTTCATACAAACAGATAGACAATTCTAAAAATGATTGAAATGTATTTTATCACCTATTCCAAGACACCTGCAACGATTGTTTTTCACAAAAATCCAAAAAGTACAGACACATCAGATGCATTCTTATTATATATAATAGATTTACAAATGCAATTAAAATTTTTCGTTTAATGAATAACACTCTCCCTTTCTTTTTATATAGTCAAAGTAAAATAGCGATTCAGTAATGCATGTCACGAAAGCTGAAAATGCAAATAAGTAATAATAGTTAAATGAATATTACGTCATCTCATTTGCATTGCTTAGCAGACGATGGTACCCATTATTCTATTACCGTGACAAGAAAATCTTGCCTTATTTTAGTCCGAACCATTTGTGTATAAATGAGGTCGGGTTTTATAAAAGTTCCACAGAGTTCGTCTTTCGTTTGTTATAATTTTATATTGTGCTTTTTCAGACAGTTTTTTGTGATAATAAATGTGCGTACATAATTGGCAATAGCCTAATATAAGTATATAGTGTAGTGAAATCATGTTGCGAGTAGTTGACATTTTACCTTTGTATAATGTGTTCAGATTCAGTGTTATGATTTTTTTCTTTTTATTGATATTTTGACTTTTTATGGTCACTATTTCTTTTTCCATGAATTGAAACGGCTTAAACAAAATCTACAACTGCAAATAAAAAGGCATATCAGTTTTGTATAAAAGTTTTGATTCTATTTCACTTAACGTTGCGTGACCGATCTCTTCATTGTCGTTATACTAACGGCTTGTAGTACACACCTGTAAAAGCTATTACCCAAGTTTACGGTCCAATAAAGTCATCTGCCGGTTTACTGCAGTGTCATACATAATTTAAGACCATCGGGCGTTCCTATAACACATTTTCACGAGCTACTCCGTGCTCGTACAACGTGTAATGCCTCTGAAATACGATAGTACCGCATCGAGCACACTTTATCCGGGCGATTCCGTATCTAATTCTGCATTCTAGTGGCGTGGTTGCATATAATGTTTCGCTGTGTTATTACTTAAAGAGCTTCGGGTATCTTAAACTTGTTATATCTTTGTTTGTATACGAAAGGAATTTGAAGTAGTTTTGTATCAGCAATGGCGAACTGTGCTTATGATGATAGCAACCCTTGAAACAAAAACCATTGATTGCATCGTGATAATTCGATAACAAATCTTTGCGTGGTTAAGTGTAAATCAAGTAAAGAATATTCTATCTTTAAGACTACTCGTGATACTAATTTCAAAACACAGTAGTGAACTATATATTTATATTTAATTTGTTACCTACGGCTAAATGCTTTTCTGCATTCATATTGTACAGTAGCTGTGCCCGCGACTCTGTCCACGTGGAACCCAATGTATAAATACAGTAACTAATAAAATCTAAATGTATTAAGTCCATTTATTTATCTACTTTTCTTCCATACTTAAGTCGCGTCTTCACTAAAATTACAATAGCTTTTAATAGATTGGATCGATTTTAATGAAACAAAGACTAACTTATTTTCGAGAATATGCTTTATGATATGGTGAGGTTTTGTCGTGAACCCATTACTGTAGCAATGATGAGTGTTCATACAAACAGATAGACAATTCTAAAAATGATTGAAATGTATTTTATCACCTATTCCAAGACACCTGCAACGATTGTTTTTCACAAAAATCCAAAAAGTACAGACACATCAGATGCATTCTTATTATATATAATAGATTTACAAATGCAATTAAAATTTTTCGTTTAATGAATAACACTCTCCCTTTCTTTTTATATAGTCAAAGTAAAATAGCGATTCAGTAATGCATGTCACGAAAGCTGAAAATGCAAATAAGTAATAATAGTTAAATGAATATTATGTCATCTCATTTGCATTGCTTAGCAGACGATGGTTACGAGATTGTGAGAGCCAAGAATGCCAAAAAGGCAGGGTTAAGCGCCTCGTAAACTGATCTGAATACACAATACTAATAAAATCTAAATGTATTAAGTCCATTTATTTATCTACTTTTCTTCCATACTTAAGTCGCGTCTTCACTAAAATTACAATAGCTTTTAATAGATTGGATCGATTTTAATGAAACAAAGACTAAGTTATTTTCGAGAATATGCTTTATGGTATATAATGTTTCGCTTCTAATTTTACTGTGTTATTACTTAAAGAGCTTCACGTATCTTAAACTTGTTATATCTTTGTTTGTATACGAAAGGAATTTGAAGTAGTGTTGTATCAGCAATGGCGAACTGTGCTTATGGTGATAGAAAACCTTGAAACACAACCATTGCATCGTGATAATTCGATAACAAATCTTTGCGTGGTTAAGTGTAAATCAAGTAAAGAATATTCTATCTTTAAGACTACTCGTGATACTAATTTCAAAACACAGTAGTAATCAAGATTATTTGCGAATTAGTGCCAAGTTTGCGATGATTGACCTACTTGTCGTCTCTCGCTGAATGAGAAACGTCCGAGGCATCGTTGTGATACAAAGAGGTGGATGACGTTAGATTTATTATCGCATTCCATTTTACTAAACCTAGTAAATATGTATAGTTCTGCTGTAATGATGTTCGGAACATTGTTTTCCAATAGCTGTATAAATAAAATCCACTGACATTAGGCACCAAAACAAAAAAAAAATTGTATTTATAAAGCTTATGCTACGTTTAACGCATACAGAAGCCTGATACAACGCTCTCGGTTTAAAAGCCGTACTGTATTCCATTTACAAAGACTCGCAATATGAAATGGTACCCTACGTCTTCTTACAGAATTACAAAAAACAAACATTCTTTCAGTCACTGGTTTCAGTTCAAATAGTTATCCTCTTTGTGCTTTAAATAATATTTCTTTTCAGTTAGATGCATGCCCATTTGCTTCTTCCGGTTTTTCCAACTTTCCCCCCCAAATTCTAACCCATTATTCTATTACCGTGACAAGAAAATCTTGCCTTATTTTAGTCCGAACCATTTGTGTATAAATGAGGTCGGGTTTTATAAAAGTTCCACAGAGTTCGTCTTTCGTTTGTTATAATTTTATATTGTGCTTTTTCAGACAGTTTTTTGTGATAATAAATGTGCGTACATAATTGGCAATAGCCTAATATAAGTATATAGTGTAGTGAAATCATGTTGCGAGTAGTTGACATTTTACCTTTGTATAATGTGTTCAGATTCAGTGTTATGATTTTTTTCTTTTTATTGATATTTTGACTTTTTATGGTCACTATTTCTTTTTCCATGAATTGAAACGGCTTAAACAAAATCTACAACTGCAAATAAAAAGGCATATCAGTTTTGTATAAAAGTTTTGATTCTATTTCACTTAACGTTGCGTGACCGATCTCTTCATTGTCGTTATACTAACGGCTTGTAGTACACACCTGTAAAAGCTATTACCCAAGTTTACGGTCCAATAAAGTCATCTGCCGGTTTACTGCAGTGTCATACATAATTTAAGACCATCGGGCGTTCCTATAACACATTTTCACGAGCTACTCCGTGCTCGTACAACGTGTAATGCCTCTGAAATACGATAGTACCGCATCGAGCACACTTTATCCGGGCGATTCCGTATCTAATTCTGCATTCTAGTGGCGTGGTTGCATATAATGTTTCGCTGTGTTATTACTTAAAGAGCTTCGGGTATCTTAAACTTGTTATATCTTTGTTTGTATACGAAAGGAATTTGAAGTAGTTTTGTATCAGCAATGGCGAACTGTGCTTATGATGATAGCAACCCTTGAAACAAAAACCATTGATTGCATCGTGATAATTCGATAACAAATCTTTGCGTGGTTAAGTGTAAATCAAGTAAAGAATATTCTATCTTTAAGACTACTCGTGATACTAATTTCAAAACACAGTAGTGAACTATATATTTATATTTAATTTGTTACCTACGGCTAAATGCTTTTCTGCATTCATATTGTACAGTAGCTGTGCCCGCGACTCTGTCCACGTGGAACCCAATGTATAAATACAGTAACTAATAAAATCTAAATGTATTAAGTCCATTTATTTATCTACTTTTCTTCCATACTTAAGTCGCGTCTTCACTAAAATTACAATAGCTTTTAATAGATTGGATCGATTTTAATGAAACAAAGACTAACTTATTTTCGAGAATATGCTTTATGATATGGTGAGGTTTTGTCGTGAACCCATTACTGTAGCAATGATGAGTGTTCATACAAACAGATAGACAATTCTAAAAATGATTGAAATGTATTTTATCACCTATTCCAAGACACCTGCAACGATTGTTTTTCACAAAAATCCAAAAAGTACAGACACATCAGATGCATTCTTATTATATATAATAGATTTACAAATGCAATTAAAATTTTTCGTTTAATGAATAACACTCTCCCTTTCTTTTTATATAGTCAAAGTAAAATAGCGATTCAGTAATGCATGTCACGAAAGCTGAAAATGCAAATAAGTAATAATAATTAAATGAATATTACGTCATCTCATTTGCATTGCTTAGCAGACGATGGTTACGAGATTGTGAGAGCCAAGAATGCCAAAAAGGCAGGGTTAAGCGCCTCGTAAACTGATCTGAATACACAATCAAGTGAGCCGGGGCTCGCATCATCGTATTTATGAACGACATTAGGGGCCGGTTCGAGCGGAAGTTATTGTTTCCTTCCGTAGATTATAATAAACTCTTCTTTGTTGCCTGTGTGTTTGTGAGTCACGATAATATTAATTAGTATGTAGCGTAATAACGGGTGTAAGGGGTGTCGAATAACATCATAAGACTTGAGACACCCAAGCCAACCTCACCTGCACGTGGTGCACCCTGCTGAATAACGAACGAGGCAATGGCGAAAGGGGGTTGGTAGGGTTTTACAGCCTGACCGTGTCGCAACCACCATGTATGTAGCGAAAAAGCCCGTAATAGCGATTCGCTTCTGCGGGTCGCGTTTCGGTATCAGCCTGTGCATATACAACTTTTCGCAGGTCGAAATGATAGCGACGACCAGCGATGGATAGTATGTCACTCGGTGGTCGCCATTGTTTTTGGATTGTACTGTGCTTACCATCAGGCATAGTGCAGTCATTTTGCCGTGCAACAATAAAAAAAAAGTAATGGACACATTAACTGATCAATTACCGAAAGTTGATTACAATAAGGAAAATGACTTATTTGTAGAGCTACTTACACGCAGTAAGATTTGGTAGGTTTTTGGTTTTCTAATAAACCCAGTATACAAAGGTATGAGGAAGCACGCAAACGTTATATTTTATTTGAACAATTTGTTAATCAGTTTCCTGCAGTCAGCTTTCCGAGGTACTTTTGGATATCAGGTCACAGAATTTTGAAATACTATACTTCAAATGATCAAAAACGCATTATCCCTATTATATAGACTTTTTTTACTATATAATAATTATTTTATATATGCGCTTATTAAAGTTAACACTGGAGGACACATCTCCTTCAGTATTTATGCTGACTCCGCAGCCATTTTGTTATAAATACCTTCACAATACAGATGCCTTCTGGTACATTACTATAGTGACGAAGCAAGCAAGTAGTCTGTCTGGCAAGTAGCTGTAAATTTGTCAGCACAAAATTTATATATTGCCAAGAAAAAAAAATACAACTCGAATCCCAGCTTGCCAAATACGGTCTGCAGCTCCGAAATAGGCATCATTGCGATCGGTCGCCGCGTCGCTGTTTTTACAATCGAGGACGCAGTACGGTCAGTTTACCTCGTTCGAATGCTTACAGGTTTTTTAATCATTCTTAAACTTACATTGTAACATCGAGGACATCCCAATAACAACGTGTGGCTGCCGCTCTATCTATTTACAATGGATACTTTTTAGCAATTTAAAAAAATGTAAATAATACACACTTGTATGTATAAATGTGTATAATTTTTTTTTTTTTTTTAATAGAAAACGTAACGACGGTGATTTCATTTATGAAAAATTGTTGTATTCGTTAGCAACGTAATTGTCTTCACTATATTCATACACCTCGTCTATGTTGACTTATAGCGAATTTATAATAATAGGGCCGTTTGTTGCGCCACCTGCTGGGTTTTTTTCATTAGAAGCTAATTTGTAGTTAAAACTTTCGCTATTCTAAAGAATGTTCCGCTTTTTACCTTTTAATATGTTCTATGTATTTTATCTTCTTACCTTTCCACGACTTGTCATGGTCTAGTGGTTGACCGCTGGAATATCAATCCGATATCCACATATATGTATGTTTTTTAGAATTCGCGTGTTTTTATTAATTTAAATTGGCAATACTATATGTTAATGGTCAAAGAGAACAAGAAAGGTATGTGAATCTGACAAAAAATCTTGTACAAAACTTAACATTCTTAAAAAATAACTTAATATATTAGGAACGGCTAAAATTGGATTCAGCTCATTTTAAAATGTAAGGACTCATATAGAACTGTGGATTTTTCGTAATTTGAAATCACCAATATGTTGTATGCTAACGTGGTAATGTTGACTTATAGCGAATTTATAATAATAGGGCCGTTTGTTGCGCCACCTGCTGGGTTTTTTTCATTAGAAGCTAATTTGTAGTTAAAACTTTCGCTATTCTAAAGAATGTTCCGCTTTTTACCTTTTAATATATTCTATGTATTTTATCTTCTTTATACCTTTCCACGACTTGTCATGGTCTAGTGGTTGACCGGTGGAATATCAATCCGATATCCACATATATGTATGTTTTTTAGAATTCGCGTGTTTTTATTAATTTAAATTGGCAATACTATATGTTAATGGTCAAAGAGAACAAGAAAGGTATGTGAATCTGACAAAAAATCTTGTACAAAACTTAACATTCTTAAAAAATAACTTAATATATTAGGAACGGCTAAAATTGGATTCAGCTCATTTTAAAATGTAAGGACTCATATAGAACTGTGGATTTTTCGTAATTTGAAATCACCAATATGTTGTATGCTAACGTGGTAATTATGTCCATAGCTTCCTTCAGGACGAAGCCTATGACCCTGCAGTGGGTTTCTTATAAGCTGATGATAATGATCTTTATGGTGGTAGAGCCACGCTGAAACTATTACTGGTTCAGCATGAATGGGTCAGCTCCTCCGGGGTAGTACCACCCTCTCATAGAAAACCGACGTGAAGTAACAGTATTTGCATTGTTGCGTTTCGTTCGGTCAGTGAAAGCGACGGAGGCCCACCTCCCCTCCTCTCTCCTCTCCCTCTTCCTCCCCTAACCCTTCCCCCCAAAGGGTGGCAACGCACTTGCGACTCCTCTGATGTTGTTAGTGTCCATGGACGGTGGTGATCACTTAACATCAAGTGACCCACATGTTCGTTTGCCACCTATGACATAAAAAAAAAGATAACATCAATATTATCTATCCAATATATCGACAACAGTTTTATTAATTAAAAATATTATGGTGCTTCCACAGTCGCTTCCAATATCTCGACAACAGTTTTATTAATTAAAAATATTATGGTGCTTCCACAGTCGCATCTTCTACAGGCTTTGTGACTGTTATTACCATGATATAAGTGGTTATGCTAAATCAGTAATTGCATTTGTTTTCAAAGCAATTAAAACATCAATTTTAAAAACTGTATAAAATAACATGAAACAGTTATTTCTCGTTTTTTTTTTGTTAGTTGGATCAAAGAGTCGATTTAAAAGGTTCGCTTGAGAGGGATAACTCCAGCGCGGGTCGCCATAGGCATCCGGGTTGAGTACCGTTCAACGGCCAGCAATTAGGTCGGCGAAGTGCCCATCTCTGTCGGGTTCTGCGCGCTCGCTGCACAATGCTGTATATATTTAAATTTAACCAAGAATTTTTAGTTTCAACTCGTGACTTGGTTATTATTAACAGCCTAACATGTAGAGCAGCAAAATATTGAATATTATACATTAATTAATTTCAATTTGCCCGCGATTTCGTCTGCATGGAACGTAGGTTAGCATGGTGTGGGCACGTCATGAGGAGAGATGAAAACCATGTAACTAGAAAAGTGTTGAGTATGACTGTGGACGGATATACGAGTAGAGGAATACCGAAAAAGGTATGGATGGACTGCGTGAAAAATGATATGTGCGTAAAAGGTGTGAATACTGAGATGACATTTGACAGGAGAGAGTGAAAAAAGGAAACATGTTGTGCCGACTCTACTTAGGTGGGATAAGGGTAATGATGATGATGATGGAACCTGATGTAAACAAAATAGTAACTAATGAAATCATCTGAATGTATTAAATCCACTTACTTTTCACTCGTACTTAAGTCTCGCCGTCATTAAAACTACAATAAATATTGATAGACCAAACCGATTTTAATGAAACTAAGACTAAATGTTACTCGAAAATATGCTTTATGATTTACTGGAAAAGGTTTTATCATGAACACAATACTTTAGCAATGATGAGTGTTCAAGCAAACAGAGAGACAGACAGACATTTTGAAAAATTATTGAAATGTATTTTAATACATATTCCTAGAGACACCTGCAACAATTTTGAAGTGAAACTTCTTTAGGCGCATGAGGGTATAATTTTTACAGATGTAACGTCACGCAGGTATGCAACGGAAGTGACGTCATTTGCAGTAAACGCAGATTTTTCATCTATTTTTCAAGTCTCGGAAATCTAAAGTTTTAGATTTGTATAAATATAAACAAGATTTATAAATTAGTTCGCCAAAGAAGTTCCACTTCTGACGTGTGTACTTTGTACGCACGCATTTTTTTTTTTACAAAACTCTAATAGTACAGACACTTTAGATTTACATTCTTATTATATGTATAGATAGATTAGATCATCTTTCTGCCTTCCTAAACTTTTATATCTATTTTGTTATTTAATTCTTTTCTTATACGTGTAGCTTTGTCTTACTTTGTTGATATGTTAAATTTCTACCACACTGTTTGCTGAATCGTTGCTGTAGTTTACCTGTTTAAAGTGGATTATGTTCCAATTTGAAGCCAATCTACTTTCTAAGCATATTGCCTCCCTATATACGGCTACAAAATTACCAAATTGAGATGTGTATATTGCAATAATCACATTTTTACGTCCCCCGGCGAGTGTGAATCTCCCTTGTTTAATTATGCACCGTTAGTGCGTTCCGCGTTAAAGTGCACCCGACGGAAAGTTTCATAGCGCCGTAAATAATTTACCGACGCTCGATAAAATGTGCCGTCGCGGCAATAAAAACATCGATATCTCTCTTTGTTTTGTTTCTTATAATGATATATTGAAGATGACAGGTGAATTTATTATTCATGATCAGTTGTAAATAAGTCTGCCATGGAATGGTTTATATGATTATTTCTAAGTGTGTGGATTTGGATAGTATTTCTGCGATTTTATATAGCGTAGACAGTTTCTCAACTGCCCAATATTTTTAAATCAGCAGAGCGATTTAAATAACTGTTGTTTTTTTCGAACTGTCTACGCTATTTGCCTTATGGGCCTTCACAGCTTCACCGGACTATATCACGTATTATCATACAAATACGGTACAACTTCACACATAACATGACATAAGTAATTCTTTCGTTTTGAATAGTTATCAAATCATGTACCACCGGTGGTACACGTGGCGTAAAGTTCAAGTTTAAGGTGTACCACCCGTGGTACACGTGGCACGGAACGTGTTCAGATTTAGACTTTATAGATGTAATGTGTGTAAATACATATAATGGTATGTTGTTGTTTCAGAGCTAGAGGGTTGTCGGGCTTGGTGCGGGCGGCGGCCGCGAGCCCGGCACCATGGCCACCGTGGAGGGGCGGCCGGCGCAATATGGCGTCTCCCTGCGGCAGCTGCGCGAGCTGATGGAGTCGCGCGGCGCCGAGGGCATGGCCAAGATCAACGCGCTCGGAGGGCCGCAGGATATTTGCAAGAAGCTTTACACATCGCCCACAGACGGTCTGTATGCTATTTTGATATTCTATTCGATAGGAATATCGCGATACGGTACTTTATTCAACAGATTTCTTCTATAAAGGTGTGGGAATACATTGTAAATAATATTCTACATAATTCTGTCAGAAGTTCTTTAAATAAACATTTAGTAACAATTATATAATATTAGTAATCAGTTTAACATTTAACTACATTATCAAAATGTAGTCAAAGACAGACTGTCATATCTATATTTTATGTTATATAATTTTCAAGTGAATTGTACTAAATTTCAAGGGAATTTGAAGCTTGTTTGAGTTGGTTTAATTCATTATAACTCGTTCCTTTTGTTGACAAAAGTAACGTCAATCAACGGTCCTGAGAACTTACTCCCATTTCTACTTTTGTCGTTTAAGGTCACACGCTTTTCTAAGTTAGATAAACTTTGCCCTCGAATTTCTCTTGACAATCATTATAATCATAACCTGTAGTTTCAATTTACATTATTATATATTCTTCTAAAGTGTTAAAATGAAAAGGTTCTAAATTAATTACCAGCCTCTCTCTAACATCACGCTATAGACCGTCAAATGTCTATGTCCTTGGTAACTTTTTCCGCTTATTTCCAATTAATTACTTTTTCTTAAAGGATTATTACTTTTTATGTTTCCATCTATATCAGTTAATTTAAACTCTTTAATTATAATTGGTAGCAGATATATGACATCCCATAAAATGTATTTTGTATCTTGCTACAAATTTTGTTATCTTTAATGTGATTTTAGAGAAAATAAATCAAATTAAATTTTGAAATCAAGGTATTGTCCGAGAACAATATAAGTTTTAACAGTTTGTAAAGGCCGCTTTATCAATTTGATATTTATCATTAAGGTTTACAAACGTATTCCTTAGCTTATTCCATACGTCTCCGGTTTATACCTTCGATAACATCGTTAATGGATTTCGGTTTAATATCTTGTAGTATTGCGTCATTAATTATATCGCCTTGTTTAATAACTTCTGTTTTGTGTAGTTGATTTATAGCTTCATTAATTATACTCCAGATAATCGGGAGAACGGAACAATACACCGATGTCCTCGTTTCATAATTAGTAGTTCGTGTGTTTTCAACTAAGTTTTTCTTTTCTTCTTTACTGTAAATCTAGAATGATGAGGAACTATTGTTCTTACATAGATTTTAACAAACAATATCATTTTTTTACGAAAATAGCCTATGGAATTTGCCAACTGAATTCACTGCAAACAGTCTTTACAGTTTAGGGGGCACTGTGCATTAGTAGAATGGTATTTACAGAAAATTGTCTAATATGTTCAGCGCACACATTTCTAGTTAAAACTGCCTTCTAATCGAGTTTGAATATAGGTATATTATTCTCATATCTCGGCCCTAGTATATTTTAATACCAAAACTCCACTAATCCTGATAACAATGTATTGTCGTATAAATCTCCTAGTGTTATATTAACCTCGAAAACTTTTATTCCCGTAAAGCGTCGGTTATCTAACACGGTGTAGTTAAGTTAACCACATACGGTAGCTCGTTGACGTGGGTAAATCCCTTGGAGATAGCTCCCGGACGTGCCTTCCGTTCACCCAGGGTTAGTTCGTCCCTAACTGCCAAGATTACGTATAAAATGTACACGTTAGTTCTTTATTTTCGGAACAGCATTGTATCATGAATACGATTTATATTTGTGTGCGTTGGGAAAAATACTTTTGGAACAGTATTTAACTGTACTGTTATGTACTTGTTTGTAAGAAGGATGAAGAATGGGATGCAAAATAGGTTACAAGATATTAAAAAAAAACTGAAGGTTTTATTTTTTTAACCCGGACTTATTAGATAGGGCGTAGTAATTGTATCCAATTGCGGTCACCATACTAATCATGCGTGTTGGTAAGATATACCATCCCACATATGGCGATAAATCCTTCACCGTAACTCTTTTGGCTTCAGTTAGCGAATATCTTGCTACCGAAAGACAGCCATAGCAGCGACGACTATCAATACATCCAATTTATCATACTACGATTAAAAAAATACATTTCAAAAAGGCTACACGGCTACTGATATTTACAAGTTTTCGTCCAATAGTCGAAATTGGACCATCATTCATTATTTACTGTAAAACTGTATTTAATATTGTAGATGTACGGAATGTAAAGTATGACGAATAGAGAATATAGTTAACACTAATACTCGTCAATAGGCTATAGACCCACCCTCTACTGAGAGTGCAACTCAGCACTCGTTATTCTAAGAAGTCAGACGCTACGTTGGTTATGATAAGCGCATCCTGTACGCGATGTTCTGTTGGTTCCATTATAGAAATAAGTTGGTCTTAAGTCAAACTCTGAGCGAATAAAGACTCTAATAAATAAATAAAAAATTAAGGCATCATAAGGAATTCCGACAGAAGTGATAACTCAATACAATAGAATAACTGTGTTCTGTTTTCAACTATCAATTACTTATAGTATGAATTATCTGAATTTTATAATTTGTACATTGAAATTATTATCATTAATCTGGCTTTCAAATGTATTGGCACTCCGAACAAGAATTATATACATTTTATTAATTAACCAAACATATGATGGGCTGCAAAATCTCAATATTACATAGGGCCCTCCCTATACGGTTGTACGCTATGGGTCCCTAGTCATACGCAAGCTGCACAAAGACAATACAATCGGTCATGCTTACTATCATGTCATGATGCGAAATTATCAATTTATCTCCTGCCAAAAATACCACTCAACGAGCCTAAAGAAATTTCCACTTTAAATTTTTTTTTCTAAAACCCCCTCCGCTTCGCCCAAAACTTGACTAGATACTAAATTAAAAACAAACGGATGCGAAACAGAGGAGAAAAAGGTATTGAACTGATTTCTTTTAGACTATTTGTATATAGATTATTGATTCAATGTATAACGTAAACAGTAAAGCAAACTACTTATATTTTATAAAATTTATGAATGGTTTGTTTCGTATCGGTACGATACAACGGTCTAAATAAAATAATACAATGGATCGTATCTTAAAACGCGATCGGCGATGCGAGAAATCGCAAGCCAAGAGCGACATCGAGGTCAAACTTCGTATTAAGTAGATCGATAGAAGTGGGTAATTCCAACCCTGTTTCTAAACATGGCTGAAATATTCGAAATAACAAAAATAATATCTCTATTACATATTACCCAGTATTTGGCATTGGAAACCCGTCGCTGTGACATTATCATTTGAACTCATCGATTTTGCTCGACATAAGTCTTGATAGTAATCTAGGAGAGCTTCGGACAGAGCTATTTCTTTTATAGAAGTGTAGTAACTACTACACTTATTCAGTAAAAGTTACATTTATTCAGTAAAAGAGTATGCGATAAATGTTTTTTTTAAATCTTTTAACCCATCGGCTGATGTTCTAAGACATAGGACACCACGTAGCGGATCATGCTTTTAAATATTTAGCGACATTTTTCAAAATTATAATTTTACATTACATATTTTTTTATTGTTCATTTTTTTTACATTTTATAATAAATACGGTTTTTTTTTTACTTATGTTTACTTCTGCTGCTAATTGTCTGTTGACCAGTGCATCATAAGGTCCTTTATACGGAGCTTAAACTCTTACCGTGTTATTACAAAAAAGTTAAATACGTATTAAATACTTGGTTTAAAAAAGTTTCCTAATAAATGCACCGCGCTCGACCGAGCCAAGTTCGCGTTATCCTTTTTCACAAGTCTAACCTAAAGTAACCAAAGCGAGACAAAAGGGCAAGATGGCGAACATTCAGCGACCGCGGTGCATTTAATATGAGACCTTTTTAAAGCCAGGGTTCAATACGTATTTAACTTTTTTGTAATAACATCGTAGTAAGAAGTAGTCTTGGAAATTATAGACCTATTTCTGTACTTCCGTCGATAAGTAAAATTTTTGAAAAGATTATGCTTAAACAATTGGTAGAATATTTTACTGTGCAAAAGTTTCTGGATGGTCGACAGTTTGGTTTCACAAAATCGAAATCTACTACTGACGCTGGTGCAACGCTCATAAATCATATATTAGGAGCCTGGGAGGATTCGCAAGATGCAATTGGTGTGTTCTGCGATTTGTCTAAGGCCTTCGATTGCGTTGATCATAGTACGCTTATACTTAAATTAAAACACTACGGTATTTGTGGATCTTCTCTCGACCTTCTAGTCTCTTATTTAAAAGATCGCTGTCAGAAAGTTAACATACATGGGGTAACCTCTGCGGGATCGCTTGCTAGAATTGGTGTCCCGCAGGGCTCTATTTTAGGGCCGTTTTTGTTCTTAATATACATAAACGATCTACCGCTAGTGGTTAATAACTCTGCTGACATGGTGCTTTTTGCAGACGATACTTCTCTAATATTTAAAGTGAAAAGGATAGATTCAGAGGTCGGGCATCTGAATAATACTTTAAGTGAAATTTGTCATTGGTTTGCGTTAAATAACCTATTGCTAAATGCAGATAAAACGAAATGTATAAGATTTACATTACCCAATGTTAGACAGGTTGATAGTAGAATCAAGATCGAAGGGAATTTAGTAGGGTTAGTTGACAATACTGTATTCTTGGGAATTACATTAGATTCTAAATTACAATGGGGCCCTCACATTAAAAAACTGGCGAGCAGATTAAGTTCCGCTGCATTCGCAATACGTAAGATTCGCCAGCTTACAGATATTGCCACTGCTAGGTTAGTTTACTTCGCTTACTTCCATAGCTTAATGTCTTATGGCATTCTGCTATGGGGTACGGCTGCTGAGGTAGACACGATATTTTTATTACAAAAACGGGCAGTTCGGGCAATATATAATATGGGACCTCGCGAATCATTAAAAACGAAATTCCAGGAATTCGGTATCTTAACTCTGCCCTCCCAATACATTCTTGATAATTTAATGTATGTCCGGAAAAACTTTGAGAAACTGAATTTAGTTAAAGACCGGCATAATCTAAATACTAGAAACTGTAATAAACTGGTGGTCCCATGTTTCAGACTTAGCAAAACCAGTAATAGTTTTTTAGGTAATAGTGTTAGGTTCTACAATAAAGTCCCAAAGCATGTTACCGATTTGCCGGACTGTAAATTTAAGCGCCATGTCAAACGGGTTTTAGTTTCAAAAGGATATTATAGAGTGGATCAGTATGTGAATGATAGTGATGTCTGGAATTGACTCCTCTCTGTGCATCCACTAAAAGCATTGTTGTATAATGTATTAGAAATATATGTTAAAAAAAAAGTACCCGATCGAGTTTCTTGCCGGTTCTTCTCGATGACTGGGTTGTTTACCGAACCGGTAGTAGTCTTTGACGTTCATAAGTGCCTTATTAGGGCCTAAACTGAATAAAGTATTTTTGATTGATTGATTGGTTATGGTTTTTAGACAGTCCCTGGGTTAATGTATTAAAATGTTAATAGAAACACTTCATATTAATTGAATATTTTCTGATGTAGTACAGATGATACAGTGTATATGAGATGCCAGTTTATGCTCCCAATTTTTTTTCTATCTCGTCATGGAAATATCCTTGTTATTTTATCTGCAGGTTTCAAGTTACCGCTGTAGCAAATTTAATTACGCTTAGTTCACAGTTTTATGTATGAAAAATTTACACATAGATTTACAGAATAATTTCCACTTGTTAGTGTGGACTATAATAGTATTTATAACTTTCATATTGAGTTCCTAATAACAGGGACTTCAACTAACCCTCAATTTCAGTTTGAAACAAACAAAGGATGTTAAGTAAGTTCAAACAAAACTTGACTTTGGTGGTCTGTAAACACGCAAAGCCTTCTTTTAGCAAATCGAATTAATATTAATTGAGCTTTATTTAACCGGTAATTAAGCTATCGCAACGTTAATAAGTGCTTCATTGTGCTACTGTTTTCTTGGTTGCGAAAATATATAAAGAATAAATAAATAAGCCGAAGAAAAAGTAATTAATTAACCTTTTTCCTCTCTGTTTTTGTTAATGAAATGAAAATTGTTTTTTTTTCTCGATACTTTATCGACGATGCGAATCCTTCATTTTTAAATTACTATTCGTAATTCTTCACGTGACTTAAGTCTCTACAATATTTATAATCTCTTCAGCTAAAAAGCTAATTACTAGTGAAAATGGTCGAATTCCACCACTGAATGACCACTATCTTCTATAATTATGGTATGTCATACGTATTTGTCGAAGACGGTAGAGAATGTTTTTTGGGGTAACTTTCTTTTGAGATATGAGGCATATAGAATCAAAGACAGCTAAGTGCCACAAGTTCTAAAAATGAACTGAGTATGGAGCCATCTAGTCTTATTGGTTGCAAATCACCATTTAATTCCTAAAAAAAATAAAATACAGGTAAAGCCTTTTAATTTTCGTTTTAAAATTGATTTTGGGATCAAACACATTTAATACAACCAAGTCATCAAATAAGAAGTAAAGCAAGAATAAAATACAGTTAAGGAATTATCGTATTTTTTATTTATTTCTTGAACTTCTCTTTTAGAGCTGATGGCCATAGGCAGGCAAAATCAATAGACTATGCCACTCCCTAAAATTGAAACTTTGAATATAAGTAAAACTCCAACTCTGAGAATATATAAACATTTTTTTCGTTTCCTGCAAATTTGGTCTCTATGCACTTAGCTGTTTTTGATTTTATATGCCTCATATATTGTTCTCTCTCATTTTGACTTTAACAATGGCGTGCGAAATCAGTTTCATATGTATCATTTCATATCATTTTTGGATCTGCAGTGACACCTTTGGAATATAGGTCACTCAATACTCGATTCTACTGCTCATTCATGTTAAATGCATCTGTCTACACGTCAAACTGACGGTGGTAGAGCCACACTGAAACTACTACTGGTTTCAGCATGAATGGGTCGGCTCGCCCGGGGTAGTACCGAGAAAACCGACGTAAAGTAACAGTACTTGCATTGTTGCGTTTCGTTACGTGAATGAGAGCGCCGGAGGCCCGTCTCCTCTTCTCCCTCCCCTTTCCCCCAATCCTCCCTCTACCCAAACACAGGCTGGCAATGCACTTGCAACTCCCCTGGTGTTGCTAGTGTCTATGGACGGTGGTGAACACTTACCATCAGGTGACCCGTCTGTTCGTTTGCCTCCTATAATATATTTAAAAAAAACTATATAACAAATCCATCACGGCTATCAATAACTTGTAGAAATAATTTTCACAGTTCCTTACGCATTATATTTATTTTCGAAAGATGACATTGATCTATCCACAACGGTATATGGACCATTAAAATGATTTGTAGTATCTGAATATTTATTTATTCGTTGCAATTAGGAATTTTATCGTCTCTAAATGAAACTCACGTGACGTCAGAACGATAAGCGAATTAATCGAGGTTATTATAAATTGTATAATTTTATGGTAGTTCGGGTATTAATTTTATTATTGTAATAAAAACGAGGAATCGTCTCTGATTGAAATTGTTTATCGTTAATTTTATTGACAATCTGCGATCGAATGACGAGCTCCTAATGAATAATAATGAAATAGAATGACGTATCCTCGTATATTAACTGTCGAAGAGATATATGATGATAATTCATTAGCACTATTGCAGTCGTGACTCGTGGTTATTTAAAAGAGCAGTCGAAGCGGTCATACGTAATACCGATAGAAATAAAAACTCAAAACTACGGAAGAACTATTCTTTTTTGAATGTTTAAGACATTGCAGTATGAATTATTAAATTTCATAATTTGAAAATTGAAACTATTAACCTTAGTTTGGTTCTCACGTATATTGGTATTCCGTGTAATAATTATATACATTTCTATACAATTTATACTAACAAAACTAATAAACACAGACCGCTATACTATGCGTCGCTGGTCTGACTCAAGCGCAATGTGTCACGAGCATGTCAAGGTCATCGGTGACGCGTACCGTTACGTTACGTTTTTCAAAAATCTCTCGACGCGGGTATAGAAGTGTACACATCAAAAGAGTGGCGCATATTCTCTTCGTGTTGAAGTATTTAGTTATTCTGACACTTGTCTCGGTTTTTTTTTAATAATCTATAGGTTTTACCACAAATTTGTCTAGTGTTAATGACGATGTGATCAAAGAAGGTAAACAAGCTAAATCAAGAGGGGAACTGGCACTCAAGCGCGACTACGAAGACACAACAAAAGTTGCTTGGCGACAGATTTTCAATTTAAGAGTGGTAGCTAGCCAAGCGGACTTAGAAAAAGCCCTCCCTGCAACCTGTATCAATTTGTGCCGTGTCCCGAACACGATATCAACGAAGCCATCATCGCTTTAAATCAACATATCAGACTATACGTCTTCCCTACCACATCGTTTGGTTCGTAACAAATTGGCACGAGCATTAATGCTTCTGAATGTAACAGTCATGTCATATCGGTGTCGCATGTTTCTTCCTCGAGTATATCGCAAAACCCCTAAGCAGTATGTTTAATTAACTCATTGAAGTGAAGTGTTAGAATAAGTATGATTTGTTATGTGTGCATGCTCCTTTACGCTTGTCAAGATCTATTTCGGCCTTTTTCAACACAATGTTGGAATATCTACAACCAACTTCCATGATTGCAGTCATGGCAAACATGACTTTGCGTTTGCCATCAATATTCGTATTCATGATACCGGAGTATATGCTGAAACTTGTCTGGGATCACAAGAGACATTTTGGCAATCTTTATTCACCAAAACCTCCACTATCAACAATACAACGAAAAAGGAGCATCCACACATAACAAATCATACTTATTCTAACGCTTCAAAAGTTATATTAATCTTTGATAAAAATAATATTGATAAACTCTCCTAACGATTAATTTATCATTCAGAATTTATTGTCTTGACGTAATAGACGTTGATAAGAGATATCAAAGTTTTATTTATACTTTTGGAATTCTTGAACGGCTTTTACGCTATAAATATTCTTTAGACTACGTTGGTTTTTTTTTTCCTTTTTGGGAATATTAAGCGTGACAGGAGAGAGTGGAAAAAGAAAACATGTTGTGCCGACCCTACTTAAGTGGGATAAGGGTAATGATGATGATGATGGGAATATTAAGCGTAGTACTTTAATATATTTTGGCGTGATAAATTGTAACGAAACCTATAACGACCTCATTAATTCGAGGGTGCCCTTCATGGGGGTTATAAAATCCCTAATAAATTTACACATTAAACCTTCTACGAGCTTGTGTCATGGACCTTCACAAATTTACCCGAGTCTTTGTCCAATAGACGGGACCCGAACAAAATAATCGAAGAATAAATTACAAATTAAGTACATTGTGGTTGGAACCCATGCCCTTTAAAATTTAGAATCAAAATATCTTTTATTCAATTTAGGCGCTTATGAACGTCAAAGTTACCACTGGTTCGGAAGACAACCCAGTCATCGAGAAGAACCGGCAAGAAACTCGATCTGGTTTATCTCCTCATGTTATATATTTTCACAAAACATAAGTTATATTCGTTTTTAGTGGATGCACAGAGAGGAGCGTCATTTCCAAACGTCACAATCGTTCACATATTGATCCACCCTATAATAGCCTTTAGATATTAAAACCCGCTTGACATGTTTCTTGAACTCACTATCCGGCAAATCGGTAGTTTGTTTTGGGACTATGTTATAAAATCTAACTCTATTACCTAAAAACTGTTTCTGGACTTAGCGAGCCTGAAGCGTAGAATGACCAATTTGTTCTGTTTCTAGTATTTAAATTATGTTGGTCTTTTACTAGATCCAGAATATCATAATAGTATCAGAATATCAATTGCTTCAACAGAGATGAGCCATAATGATCTTTACTTGGTAAATGTATGATAAATGTCCGGCGACACCAGTCATGTTATATTTCTTACGTCATTAATTACATTTTGATGAGCAGCGTGAGTAACAAGATCACGAAACGTGTTAAAAGTACATGACACACACTAAAGTACAATAAATGTGTATGTTTTGACAACATTGCTAACGGGAGACGTAAATAATAAGAATGACTAAGTTAGCAAAGCAAATACACAACTTGAAAGATCGTGGTGGTTGTGCGTCAATAAAGAAAATATGCGCACATAATCACTACATATTATAAAACAAAGTCCTCTACCACGTCTGTCCGTCTGTCTGTTCGCGATAAACTCAAAAACTACTGAACGGATTTTCATGCGGTTTTCAGTAGTAGATGAAGTGATTCCTGGGGAAGGTTTAGGTATATAATTTGCTAATAAGTTTTAATACCCTTTCTATGATTATCAACACTCAGGTTTGTCCTTAAATCGTTACAAAAGTTTTTATGATTGTCAAAGTCGAATTCAAATAAACTTCATTAAGTTGCTTTACAAAAAAAGCGTAATTTCGTCAATTTCTTGACCTAATGTAGTATAATCTGTAATATTTTTCAAAAAGGCGTTGTTTTATCTGGTTTTTATTGATAAGTAACTACCCGCCTACTAGCTACTGATAAAGAAAATGAGACTAAATCTTTTTAAAGACTACTAAATCTTAAATAAGATGGCGTCTGTGCTACTAAATGTCAATCTATCAATATATATGAAGATGTCCCTACTGTATTCTGTTTCACTTACGCGCTCACTTTTTATGTAGAGATTTTTTTTCATACAAGGCCCTATCAATTACAAATACAATAATGTTATATTGCCATTGATTTTCTAATCTTCACTATAGTAGTGTATAGATTGTTTATCTTTGTCTTGAATCAAACAATTGCAGTATTATTAACAAAAACATGATTATCATATCTCCTTGGAAATATTACCATTGAATAGCTTCATTAAACAAAAACAAATACCTAACAAAAATTTGCATCTATATTGCCTCGAGTCCTTCGCGTCACCGTTGATGGAGCATTATTATCATGTCAAATGCACCCGATACACCGATAAATGTTGCATATAAATTTTAATTCGGCGATATTCCAAGAGACAAGCTAGCTAGCCGATTATAGTATCGCCTCACTTGATTTGATTGCATCTTTAACTGAAGAACTTCAATATGCGTATTTAACTAGATGTAAATGTAACCCTCGGATAATAATACTTTTTTATGCATAAAATATACCTTGTTATGTTCTATACCTCCCATCAACATATATGCAAAATTTCTTGGTGATCAGTTAAATAGTCGAGGCTTGAAAGTCTAGCAAACAAACAAACATAATTTCGTATTTATAATATTAGTTAGGACTAATTTAGATATTGTCGTATCAAGTGTGAACCTTTAATAGAACGCCCTGTGAATTTTGTTGGCTAAAGCCAACTGTACACTTTAAAATTATCCTTCTCATTTCGGCAAAGCAAAGCAACGTCTTTATCTTTGCATCGTATCATTCCACTACTTACCTACGGGATTCGAAACAAGTTTTAAGCTTACGTCTAAATTAAACTTCCTCTCGAATGTATTAACGTGTGGAACACTGCCAAAATGTGCAAGTAACATTGTGATTACGTTGGTCAGATCAATGGAGTTGTGACTAGAATACACATACAGGTGATGTAATGGAAGATGCCATGAGATTCTTTTGTGCTATTATTTCTGGTACAATTGTAAACAACGGACCATGCAACGACCTACTTATACGAGATATTAAATATTAAAATGATCGTAAAGAACGTTGTTACGACATTGGAAGAGACATTATAAGAGCATTTTTTTTCACTGCGCTTTGAAGTATTGAACAATTCTGTTATGGGGACAATAGAGCTTCTGAGTTTATTTTTAGAACAATTATCTTCAATGGTTATTTTCTTTCTTGTCCTCTGCAAAACGAGATGTCTGTTACCTTCATACCTTCATATTATTCTATTCTTAACGCTCTT
>MU159121.1:142971-163582 GCA_015888305.1 Antheraea pernyi | reverse complement strand
TATTTACCTCATTAACACCTGACGGTAAATGAAGACTAGGAGGAAGTTTATATCGCATTTAAATATTGAAGGACAAATGTTGGTAAAACAAACCGAAAGATGTCATTCTACTTTATAGCTGTTTGTATAAAGAAACTTAGAACAACCATATGCCGTCAACAAACGATGACGATGAATTTGTTGTACGTACACCAATAGATGTATATCTTAATACAACTATATACGCAATATAAATAATTTCAATCCAAATGGCCAAGTAATTGATGCTCGTAAATTTATTGCTGGAATAGTTTTGCGTTAGCGTTCTAAGAAATTTGTCGTAGCATAATCTTCCATCAGTCAGAGTTTTTGTGATCTTGATTTACAAAAGCAAAGCGATAAGGCAAAGTTGTTCCGATTAATTCTCGGCCGGTTCCCTTCTCTGTGACTTTAAAACTTAACTGAACTGGTCCGGATCAAGATATCGAGATAACGCAAATCGCATTAGTGGCGTTCGACATTGCGGTAACGATGTTTCCCTGAGTATTTTTCCATCGATGGAAGAGTGGCTTATTACGAAAGCTGTTTTGACCTATGTCGAATAAATTTCTTTAAAAAGGGATTTATAATGTTTAAAATTGTTATCTATTTGTGAACCTTTTTTCAATATATGCATGATTCTATTGTCCATGTTCTTCCAGCTGTTCATACTATAACATGTTTGTAATATACTCACGCTGTATTGAAAACACATGTTATTAATCATTTTTATTGACATAAAACAATATAATAGAATGAGTCTACATATATTTACGATCGAAGGTCGCTCGGGTACTGTAAGCGCAGAAAGCAATCGAGCCTATGACGTCATCGCACTCCAACCACCCCTTATATGCCTGCATCTGACAGCTTATACAAATGATGCCGCGTACCCTCAAACTCCCTGACAACCGGAGTTTGCGTTCATCCCTATTGTTTCGCACTGATGGTATTCCACTGACTACTACGTATTATAAGAGATTGATAACTTTGGTTGAGGAAACAGTGAAAAGTTTTATCACTGGATAAGTGTTCAAACAGTGGATGATAATGAATTGATTCTGTACTAATTATATAAAATTAATATTATCACGGTTTTAAATAGAAAAATAAACTTTAGTATGTAAAGTGAGTGAATTAATTTCACTCAGAATTAAAACATACGAAGCAAGAGTATTGATTAAAAAATGAGTACTTTTGCAATATGGGATACATTTATAATTAAAGGCTTAGCAAACGCTTTCTTTCATACGCTGAATCAATACTAAATATGTAATGGTACATTTAATTTACGTTACGCTGGGAAAATAAATGCGAAACAAAAATATAAGAGAAATTACGAAAGCTGTTTTGAGCTATGTCGAATAAATTTCTTTAAAAAGGGATTTATAATGTTTAAAATTGTTATCTATTTGTGAACCTTTTTTCAATATATGCATGATTCTATTGTCCATGTCCTTCCAGCTGTTCATACTATAACATGTTTGTAATATACTCACGCTGTATTGAAAACACATGTTATTAATCATTTTTATTGACATAAAACAATATAATAGAATGAGTCTACATATATTTCCGATCGAAGGTCGTTCGGGTACTGTAAGCGCAGAAAGCAATCGAGCCTATGACGTCATCGCACTCCAACCACCCCTTATATGCCTGCATCTGACAGCTTATACAAATGATGCCGCGTACCCTCAAACTCCCTGACAACCGGAGTTTGCGTTCATCCCTATTGTTTCGCACTGATGGTATTCCACTGACTACTACGTATTATGAGAGATTGATAACTTTGGTTGAGGAAACAGTGAAAAGTTTTATCACGGGATAAGTGTTCAAACAGTGGATGATAATGAATTGATTCGGTACTAATGATATAAAATTAATATTATCACGGTTTTAAATAGAAAAATAAACTTTAGTATGTAAAGTGAGTTAATTAATTTCACTCATAGTTAAAACATACCAAAGAATGTGTATTAGTTAAAAAAAGGAGTACTTTTGCAGTATACATTTATAATTTAAGGCTTAGCAAACGCTTTCTTTCATACGCTAAATCAATACAAAATATGTAATGGTACATATAATTTACGTTAGGCTGGGAAAATAAAATAAATGCAAAACAAAAATATAAGAGAAACGATTCAAATAAACTTGTAGTAAAAACATCAGAAGAAGAAAGGTTACAGCGTTATTAAAAGACAGCGTGGAAAGATAAATCAGTGCTGTCTCGAATAAATGGGTTCTCGAACAAGGTCGCACACGTATCGGTAACCCAACCAAGGCTGACTGATCATTTATCAACCCTGGAACTTTTCTAATGTCAATAAATTAATGATGGCCGATGGAACCTTGGGCTTGGCTTAGTTTTTTTCGTACCATACCCCGGGGTTGGCACCTTGTTACGTTAAGCAATTACCGTGATACGTGCTCGATGTGTGAACCGGTAAATCGGAATTTAATCAAGTTGTAGTCGTTTAAATTGTTTTTGCTTTTGTAGTATAAATTATCCTGATAAACCAATGATGCCATCTACAGGGCGACAGTTTTTTACGTCATGAAATACGAGGCAAATCACTAACTTGACCTTCTATATCACAATATATTCTAAAATTGATATTATTTGAAGGCAAATTACTAATTCATTAATTATTGATGATATATTATTTGATCCATAGCACAATTACACTCAGTAGACATGTAAAGACCAATAAGGACAACAGTTCATGTAATAAAGAAAACACAAAAATAAGTACTTCATACAACAATTACGAATACATTGTTGACATGTATGTGCCTATTTAATTGTAATCTATTGTTAGTAGCTAAATGTCAAACAATTTTAACTATATTTCCTTAATGTATGCCTTTGTTACAAAATATCATCTACCACATCCCATACGTCAGAACTTCAGTTCACTTTAAGGATTACCAACAAGTTAACTAGTACTTTATAATAATACGACAATGATGACTAATTGGAAATATTCAACGTAAGTTATACATCATCGGAATACGCACTATTAATATGTGAAAAATATTGGCTATTTACAATCAAGGCAGGCTGAGTGTACGGGTCGTCTCTTCAAGTAGTGTTATGAAGGTTGGCAGTTGCATCGTCTCGTATCCAAAGTTCCTTACCTCCTTTGCACTTTCTAACGGATCATTACTCTCCAAGGTCAATATGTTTGCACTTTATCGTTATACTATTTAACTGTCGACTACTCCTAAAGAAGGAATTTCATCGGTAACTCTTGTTTTTCCATATCCAGATACTTGAATAGAGAATATCTAACGCAAACACTTTGAAGATTAATGTTGCTTTTCCATAAATTTTGATTTGATGATTTTGAGCAATAGATGTAGATTTAAAACAACGTGCAAAGGAGTTAATCACTGGTCATTAATACACCAGAGCTGTGTGCCAGTGATAAAATGTGGGTACGTATGACTAAATGTAACAAATAGTCATCGCGTCATGAATGGATGTGCACAATTATATACTGTTGAAACGCATTCATCTATACGAAGTGATTTGTATTTGCCCGGTGTACATAAAGTAAATACGTTAAGAGGAATACCGATAGATAAACATGAAGTTAAAGTATCAACAAGTCAACATACTATCGAAAAAAAAAACACCTAGATATATTTAACACTGAAACGAGACTTCGATTTACGGTCATATTACTATTAAAATCAAGGTTCAGTTTCGAATGAACGTAATATATGCAATGTAAAAATGTTGTGTTTGTTGCAACATATCGCGTGCATTAGCAATGTTTACGTTTACGCCGGCCACCGCGGCCAGAGTAAACTAATTTGTGTTCATATTGTTGTTTGTCTTTACGATAGTAATAATGGACTTGTTTATACAACGAGGATGTTAAGAAGTGTTATAATTCCTTTACTTTATGCTTCAAGGTTTTAGATAGGAAATCACTGTCCAAGCTTTTCTTACAAATATCAGAAGAGGGAGTTGAGTATGCCACTAACACTAGTGATTGTTTTAACGTTTCCATTAGCTTTTTGTTCAATCTATTACCGTTTACATCTTTATGTTACGTCGGTGATCAATATTATTCTCCGTAAAGTCGTCAAAATTTTACTACCACAGATGAATCGACCTTCTTCATTATAGAATGAGATTTCGCTGTTATTTTTTAATTGACATCAGGTTTGAAGGCAAGAAGAAGTTCAATTACTACTAGAATCGCCTTTAACTCTGTCTATTATAGGAAGAATGCGGTCATAAGTAAACACATTCTTATTATATGATACGATGGAAGATAACGTCTCTGGTTGTTTTACGATGCATATGTTTATTGGACTCAGAACTTGTATCTCCTTGAATGGATAATATCTTGATAGTTTTTATGGCGGAGTTGAAAATGATTCATACGCATGAAGACATATTTAGTCAATAATATTAACATTTCACGTATGCGTATTTATGTCAGAATTATTATATCACTTCTATTTTCGGATATATACAGCTCAAATTAATCAAGTTTTGGATACACTGATACTTTGTAAACCAACGACTCTTTGTCATATTGAGTATACAAAGGCTGTTTTGTAGGTGTTAGTGCCACGCTGAAGTTATCACTGATTTCAGCATGAATGGGTCGCGCTGCCCGGGGTAGTACCACCCTCTCATAGAAAACCGACGTGAAGTAATTAGTGCTTGCATTGTTGCGTTTCGTTCGGTCAGTGAGAGCGCCAGAGACCCCTTCCCCCCTCCCCACTCCTTCCCTCCCTCCTCCAACACAGGTTGGCAACGCAAAACAAAAAATGTGTTTACCAAGCTTAAAGGCGAATCAACCAACTGATTGCTGAAATTCTAATATCTATATTCATTTTACGTGTAATGAAGTGTTCATAAATGTTACAAATATACTCCCAAGAAACACAAAACAATCTCAACGAATCTCGTCAGCATTTCCTAGGCAGGTTACCGAAAAAGTCGCCAGTTTGTTTAAATTGACGTAGAGCTGAACGTCATCATTCAAATGTGGTTAGTGAGACGCAACGAAACCAGATGGTTGACGTGACCGCATCATCGATGATGTAAATCAGCATCAGTCAATCAATCAGTCAATCAGCATCAACGCAGTAAATCAGCAATACTTGTTGCAGTCTAAGAAAGGTGGATTAAAAGCTTAATGTTCAGTCTGTACCGAATACAAAGCATAAATAAATGCGTCCGGGCAAATCTAATCAGCAATACTTGTTGCAGTCTAAGAATGGTGGATTAAAAGCTTAATGTTCAGTCTGTACCGAATACAAAGCATAAATAAATGCGTCCGGGCAAATCTAAAAAACGGCTGAACCGATTTTGTCGGGATTTTTATTGGCAGATAGAGGATTTGTCAGATTTGTCTACGCTTTTCCATGAAGGTTAATTAGTGAAAGAAGTCCACAGACTCTAATCTTCTATATATAAATAAACCAGAGACAGAATAGTTAAAAGTACACCTACCTCCCCTATGTTTCTCAACGGATTTTCTTTTTTTTATGTTTAATTTAGTGAGCTTTAGTTGTTAATAAAAAATATTGGAAACAGTTTGATTTTTTCCCTAATATTGAAACTTGAGAAAATGATAAATTATTTTCGATCTTAGACCACCATACGACAATCGGTAAATATAAATCTATAAAACGATCCGAACAAATCGTTAAGTGACATATTTACGTTAATAATTATCAAAGGTATGTTAATGTTGCATGCGTAATTTTAGTACAACTTCATCCATACGTTAATTGTGGTTTAGTTGGTCTAATAGGGTATATTTAGTGTTGAGGTTATTATATCTCGGACGATGACGTGATCGCGAAGCGGAATGCTGTGACTTGAATATAATGACGGTACGATGATGTCACTTAAGGACGTGGTGACCAGTGATTGTTCACTGCCAGGATTGTTTGTTACGAATATATAAATAGTCATGAGTAACATTAGGGTTAATATATTCCTTTATAATGTCCATTGTAAATGCTTACCATTCGTTTAAGAAACATCAAACGTATGATTTTCAAAGGTCTTCGTTATCGTAGGTATTTAATATATTTATTTATATTTTTTTATGAAAACTAGTTACATGCAACTAGTTTTTTGGGAGTTTCTTCTTGCTAATTTATACTAATATTTATAAAACTGAACAGTTTGTTTGCTTGAACGCGTATTCTGATTCTATCAATGTTAGATAGCTCATTAATCGAGAAAGTCTATATGATATATATTATCACGCTAAGGCCAATAGGAGCGGAGCATAAATAAATAATGTTTCAAAATCAGGGTTATTTTTTAGCGTCAGCCCAAAATAACTACTCCACGCGGACGAAGTTGCGGGCAAAAGCTAGTCTAAATATATAAAGATCCAGTATCATGATGTTTGTCCATAATGAACTCCGAATCTACTCAACCGGTCTTCATGAAAGTTGGCATTTATGTATATAATCTAGTCCAACTTGAGACATTTATATTTAGATTAAAATGGCCTTGATATTTTTAATTTACAAATTAAATGATTGTCAATGTTGATTATTGTTATTAGTTATAACTTTCATGAATCTCTAACAGATGGCGCTTTAAGTTAGTTTGTTGAAAGGAAACTGTAGGACCGACGTGTTATAGATATCTCATAGATGGCACCACGTTTTAATTTTGAATTTCTTTTTCAACTCCTGTTTTTACGGCGCACGTGTTCTGTTAATCATGTAACAACTGAAGCCACAGCAACGCGTGGTTGGTTGGTAGACATATATAACGAAAACACAGTCTCTTTGAGGCTCAATAATGCCAAAAGTATTGAAAGTATCGGCATTCGATGCAGAATTTCTCGTAGATGGTTCTAGGCTACATTCCATTATCCCTTTATTTATTTTTTAAATTAAAAATGATATAATGCCCAGTGAAACGGGCGAGAATCAACTAGTAATAAGATAGATGCCGTCAACAGAGCCATAGAACCTATTTGATAAAATATATGCTTAACTTAGTAATTCTTTGAGTCGATACGTCAAGTAGTTAATCGGACAATAACATTGAGATAAGATAGAAACTATATACATTTTGTAAACAAGTAAATAGCTATCCTCAACATAATAAATAGAGTGGGTTGTAGAACTGACTGTAGTTGGACAAAAGGGACTGCGGGGCAGATGGCACCGTCAGTTAAATTGCTAATCCACAATACCCACACGTTTGTCTCTGAAGCCCAGTAGTGCCAGTATGTTTAAATGCATTAATTGCTCGGGCTATGTTAGAAAAAGGCCACACCTAAGAGCGGAATGTAAAGATGTAACAAGACGCCAGCAATACAATAGTAACAGACATTTCAGTACATATCTTTTTTCATAATAATATTTTATTCAATATATAGTTTGATGTAATTCTCCTTTAAAAAAATCAGCGTTTTTAAAATTCGCGTCTACGTTGTTGAGTACTGACTGACGGCTTTTATGCAAACATGATTAGTTAAAATTCATAGCGAGACTTAACGCCATTGCAAAATTTTGTTGTTAATGTTATCCGAATAGTAATGAGAAATATTTGTTTAAATATACTTTTAAATGAGTTGATAATATAATTTGCTATAATACAAAGTGAAGTTTTGTTATTAAATGTAGAACTTTCGTATCTTTTGACCCATTTAACATTATGAATAGTGATAATTATTGGATACTAAGTAGAATGCATCTGAATACTGGTTTTTTTTTAATGTTAATAGTAAATGCAGACATAGGTATACAATGTAGATACACTTATGTTCCTATGACATGGGGTCCTTCAAGCGCAACGTGAAGAGACACTTACGCAGGCCGGCATTACAGCGGCGACCGACGATGGATAGTATGTCTCTCGGTGGTCGCCATTGTTTTTGAATTGTACTGTGCTTACCATCAGGCACAGTACAGTCACTTTGCCGAGCTACAATAAAATAATAATAAATAAATAAAAAAAATGATGTGCTTTATGAAATGTTAGGTGTAATATATGTATCATTAGAATTCATAAAGAATGAGCGGCCAAGCAGAAACCATTATGCTGTAAAAATATTCTTGTATGAGCAATAAGTGATAACACTGATATTTCTGATGTCATGCCTAAAGCATTTGTACTGTGTGTTTGAGCGTTGACCTCTGTTTTATGAATTATTTTGCACAACGAGACCTAATTGGCTCTATCATCACGTCCGCGGTAACGTGTTACTCAGTTATGCTATTATCTATAAAATGCAAAGCAGAAATGCGAACCTTACTTATTTTCAACTGTCTTCTTTAATTTTCTGAGGATATAGTAAATAAATTAATTATATTAAATTAACGCGCCCAGCAGGTGTTGTCCCGCCCTAATTATAAAACAATCCTTGACAAATTGTATACCAAAATGTTCCTCATGAATCACTTTATACACTGGTGAAAACCGCATGAAGATCTGTTCAGTAGTTTATGAGTTTATCGCGAACAGACAGACAGACGTGGTAGAAGACTTTGTTTTATACTATATATTAATTAATTACATATATATTAATTTCCTTTACTTTTATTCCTTAAAGTTATTTCAATCTAAAAAGGCTTCTTTTATCGCTTTGAGTTCAGGAAAGCATTTGTACTGTGTGTTTGAGCGTTGACCTCTGTTTTATGAATTATTTTGCACAACGAGACCTAATTGGCTCTATCATCACGTCCGCGGTAACGTGTTACTCAGTTATGCTATTATCTATAAAATGCAAAGCAGAAATGCGAACCTTACTTATTTTCAACTGTCTTCTTTAATTTTCTGAGGATATAGTAAATTAATTAATTATATTAAACTAGCGCGCCCAGCAGGCGTTGTCCCGCCCTAATTATAAAACAATCCTTGACAAATTGTATCCCAAAATGTTCCTCATGAATCACTTTATACACTGGTGAAAACCGCATGAAGATCTGTTCAGTAGTTTATGAGTTTATCGCGAACAGACAGACAGACGTGGTAGAAGACTTTGTTTTATACTATGTATTAATTAATTAAATTAGAGATTACCTTGAAATATTTTTGGGCGTTGCGATGAATATTGCAAGAAATATGTAGTCTATTAGAATCAACAAAATTTCCTTTACTTTTATTGCTCAAAGTTATTTCAATCTAAAAACGCTTTTTTAATCGCTCTGAGTTCAGTATTCACTCAATTCTAATCGTATTAAATTATGGAATCTAAATAACAAGCAAAAGCATATCCACTCTATTTGAGAATAGAGTTTCAAATATAATGCAAGCACCATTGGTCATATAAGCATTCATTTGAATGATAATAAGGGATTTATGTTTGTGGAAAGTTCAATATAGAAATTGAAAGAATTGATAAAGCGAAAAGTGATACACAAACATCATAATATCGCAAAATTATAATACGCTTATATAAGAGGATCGGTCACCATTGAACTAACAAATAAACCAGTAATTTATGTCTGGCTTGTACGTTGCGGCGCCGCCGGTTTCGTTGCGGCCTCGATTTTCGCGTTCAAATCAATTTCCACGGTGACGTCAGTGAACCCCTCTCTTCCGCCGAGTCACCATCCCTCCCAAGAGATAGTTCCCGTAGTAACAGAATACTTCCGCCTTTATACAACCCAATTGCCATTCCACCTCTCGCATAAAATACTTGAGTTTAGTACCTACTTTTGTTCCCGAGTTTCACCCAACGTAATTTAGTTATTGACACTGTTGAGTTTTGCAATAATATCTTATCTCAGTTTACACCTTTATTAAACCAATGATTTACGCTTGACACTTATCAATAGATAAACTCATTACGGTTGTAATTTCTCATTACGTACTCGCTCTAATTTTATTTTGTTACTAGCCTCTGTCCGCGACTTCGTCTGCGTGGAATAGTTACTTTGGGCTAATTAATGCTAGCACGCAGGGGAAACTATCAAGAGGAAAAAAACCCCAGATTGTGAAACATTCTTCATTGGTGCTCCGCTACTGTTGGTCTTAGCGTGATGATGTATAGCCTATAACTTTCCTCGATAAATGAGCTATATACCACTGAAATAATTTTTCAAATCCGACCAATAGTTCCTGAGTTTTCCCCCTACAACCTAACTCACGAACTTTACCTCTTTATAATATCAGTATAGATTATTAAAGTGATTTTATTTGTAACCTCTATTTTGACAGACTTAGATACGATTTAAAACTTTATGTAAATAATTTAGCATAAACAGATTTATAAAGTCATTTTCGATAAATTTTGTTACGCATTATTTTGTTAATGCTCATCTGTGAGCATTTGAGTGAGTGAATTTAATTAATTATAATAACAGGGTACTAAATTATTTTCATAATTGACTGACTCTGGTCAATCAATCAATCTATTGATGAGTGTTATCGTTCCAGCGGAATTTAGGGATTATGGATACATATAATATAATGATGGAACACTCGTCCGTACTCTCGCACGTCCATTAGGCAACCGATCGCGCCAACGGAAACATAAAGTGTAAACTGTATACCCAAAACGAAACTTTAAACTCCCTCGCAACAGAAACAAACCAGGTACAAATGTTTTATGATTGAACGGCTCACAGGTATTTTCGTGCACAATATTAATACGTAGATTAAAATAAACCTTAGTTTAACGAAAGACGGACGACCGGCTTACTCCAAAACGTCTAAAACAAATAACCAAAATGTTCCCCCAATATACGTTACACAAGCCCGCGTTATTGAGGCTCTACATCATTTTATTTACAGCTGTTGCAGGTTAATGTGGCCTGTACTGTAAACAGTACGAAACAATCAGGCTATTTTGGTCTTGTTTACACGTACCGGTAGATATCAGGGTGAGAGAAGAATGTAAAACGGGTATTCATATGCAATATTACGCTTTACGTAACGTTTCGCGTAAGTTGTTTGTTCAGTATACTTTCTAATTACTCATTATGCCTTAATACTATTCGAGAATACGCAACGTAAGCCTACAAAACAATCTGAAATCAAAAACACATCAGCTCCTACAGCTTTATGTCTCTCGAATTAATCTTCGTGATTGATTGCGTAATAAAACGGACATCATAGTGATAGTAAACCTGGATTCATAATTTTCTCCAAGCAGCCATGACTTAGTCATTTCACAGGGCTTCGCACGAATATCGATTATTCTCAATGCTTTAATTAGCCCAAGGTTATTGTTGAAATACACATTGCAGCTAATTGTTTCTTGTTATTTTTTTTTTATTCCAATGTCAACTGAAGTAAGTCAATTTCCAGAGTTTTTACTCATATATCATTAGTCACATGATTTTTGATGTTCCCAGACACATACGAATTCCGAGACATGTTTTGCGACGTTCAGAAATAGAACGCAGCGGGTACTGTACGTGCTCCCTGTATGACGCCTGCCCGTGTTCGCGTCCCGCTCCATCTTATTACCTGGACGTATACCTGTCCTGTTCATCCGCGCTCGGTTCATTGTTTCAGAGCGCGGCTTCGTCGGACGGCGGACTGAAATAGGTTCGAACCGCCCGAAACAGACGGTTCATGCTATCGAAAGCCGCTGCGAGGTCACTGCCGAGAAACGCACGACTACGCTAATTTCTTTATAAACCAATATTTTAACACATAGTAAATAATTTATTTACTCCATCACATTCACATATTCCGTTTTGAAACGTACAATTTCGGAGCTAAAACTAATTACGAGGCAAAACTTAAAATAGATCAGTACAAATATTGTTAGCCAATTGGGATTGGAATATTGTTTCCAAAACTTTCATGTGTAGTTGATAATAGATTATTTGTGTAATTAGGTAGATATGTAGGATTTAATTGGAACTGTCATATTGCAAATATAAATGATCAGGTATATGGATCTGAATTCTGCAGTTGTGTAGTAAATTCACTACTCTTTGTCAGACATGGGAAAAGTTTTAATAATCGTCCAATAAGGAAAGAAGTTACGAAGACTATACAGAGTGAGATTCTTCTCTTCCTTCATTTCAACAACAATATAACACCTTAAACCAAAGACACGTAATTGAAATTCTTTGTGCCTTCATCCATAATATTAGAAAAAATTATGACTGTCTTATCGTCAAACTGTTTTTGCAATAAATAGATGGTATATACATTTATTAGCTCCGTTATCCTAATAGAGAATATAAATATCTCCAAATACTAGGACAATGTATTTCTGCCTCATTAAATTTTCGTCTGAGCGAATAACAAAAACACATTACCAGATATTCTATTCTAGTTGTTGTTGCGAGAAACCTTGATAGACCGTACTCTAGCTGTGTGCCGTCGTTGTCTCCCAGACGTGAAATTTTTCTGGCGTCTCCCCGAGTATCGACTGGGGAGCAATGCCAGCTAAACGGAGTACATTTACTGCTAACGGCGCCCGCTAGTGTAGCCATTTTGCCGTGCCTCGCCTATCTGATTTATTTACGACACCGTCTGAAACATTTTTTTGTTTTTAAGTTTTTAGATTATAGCTACAAACGTACAGTTGTAGTTATTCACTTTTCTAGATAAAATTTTTGCTGATTTTTAATTTTTTTTTTATTGAAATGGACGACACCGTCTGAAACATTTTTTTGTTTTTAAGTTTTTAGATTATATCTACAAACGTACGGTTGTAGTTATTCAGTTTTCTAGATAAAATTTTTGTGATTTTTTTGCTGATTTTTAATTATTTTTTTATTGAAATGATATCTCTATGTTGAAGAGTATGATAGTCTTTGAAGAAGAAAAATTCAGCATAATTGTTTATTAAGCTTTTCAGATAAAAAAGCCGAGACAATCATAAAAACTGCAGACAGAAAAGAAAACTAAAACAATGGACTGTGTTCTCTTTTGAATTTTTAATTTAATTATAGTCCGACCTATTTAAAATTCATAATTTGTATACCTATTGAAATTGTTAACATTACTCTGGTTTTCACATCTATTGGCCCTTGGAGCAGTAATTATACATAGTTTTATACAGTTTATAAATTAATCAAACATATGAAGGGCTGCATAATACAAAATATTAGATGTACAGAAGCAATACGGTCGGTCACGCTTACTAGCGTGTCATGATGCGAAATCATAAACTTATCTTCTGCCAAAAAAATGATTGCGTGTTACCGTCACACGCGTTTGAAGTCAAACTTTTTTGGCGTTATAACAGTAGCTGATAGACGGCAGTACAGATAATGAAGCTTTAATTTAATTTGTTACTTACATTGAAACCAGATGGCAGCACGGTCGCGCGCCCATATATATATATATAATGAACTCTATTGTATTTATTTATTATTTCAAAAATGTTTCATTGATTTCTTTATAAACTATTTATTGACAATATCAAAAATATTTAAAAACCGGATGGTACAGAAACGTGACGCCATATTGCCGTAACGGACTTCCGTTGCATTGTCGTCCAGTTGCCTCCTAGTCGTGCCTAAAGAAATCTTACTTCAAAAATATACCGCTGAACGCGCCTAAAGAACTTCTAACTTGAAGGATCAAACATGTTTAACACTAGCTATGCCCGCGACTTTGTCCGCGTGGAAACTTATGTAAGAAAACAGTGATTAATAAAGTCATCTGAATGTATTAAATCCATTTACTTATCTACTTTTCTCTCGTACTTATGCCGGGTCGTTATTAAAATTACAGTAACTTTTAATAGAATGGACCGATTTTAATGGAACCAAGACTAAGTTACACCCTAGGATATGCTTTATGATTTTCATAGTGAGCGTCTTTAGCAGTGATGCGTGTTCGTACAAACAGACATACAGACAGATAGACAGACAGACAGACATTTCTAAAAATGATTGAAATGTATTCTATTTCTTATTCCTAGACAACTGCAACAATTTTTTTTTCACGAACTTATTCTTTCATTATTTGTATGAGTGGTAACTATTTATATAATATATATATTTATATAATAATAATCATAAATACAGTGGTACAACAAAATAATCCCAAGGAGGGTTGATGTCAGGCAGGCGGCCGATCGTAAAAATTAAGCCAAATCATATACCACAACATGAGAAACATGTTGTACCGACCCTACTTATGTGGGATAAGGGTAAGAAGAAGAAGTTTGAGTGGTAACTATTTCTTTAACACCGTTGTATTTTATATAATATATCAAATCTCAAATCATTTTGCTATTGGAATTATCGAAGAAGTCATGTTTTGATAATAACAGTGTGTCCCATTTACAGAATTAGAAGAGATCGATCGGTATTCATGTATTTTTAATTGGTATCACAAAAGTTATCGTTATAAGTACGACAGTATAAACATGTGCTTGTTTTTCAATGTTTTCATGAATTTTGATGAGTGTTTATACATCGTCGCTCGAAAATGTCAAAAGAGTTGCTGTACCGTTCACTCACTTGTCATTGACAGTTTTCATATCGGTTCTCGCCTCTATGAAAAAATAATGAGATTTCGAACCGAAGCTTGTTATAAATGTAACAGGGTTACAATTTGTTTTTACATTCATATCATAAAGTATAAAACGTTTGAGATTGTTTATTAATATTATGTCTTAACCTCTACTCAGGTAATCTGAAATGTAAACTTAGGCTTTTAGATCTACTAGTGGGCGCCCAGTGGTCGATATTCGACCATAGTTCATTGATTTTTTAAAGTAGAATGTAGAATGAAAAAGGGTAATTGGAACCTAAGAGTAAAATAATACATACATTCGAGCATAACAACCTCCTTCACAACCTTTTTTGAAGTCCTTTATTGACAGATGTCAAAATGTCTTTTTTATTTACATGTGTGTATATATTGTGTAAAATTGAAGCAGTAGTGTGAGTAATGCATATTTTAATTAATCTAATGTACTTCTAATGCATTTTATATAAAATAAATAGTTTTCTGCGCTTCTCCTCCATATAAACTTTAACTATGCCAAGTTTCACGTTCATCCGTTTCGCGCATTTCTCTCAAAAAGAGATACAAAGTTTGGGCTTCACGTATTAATATATATGATAACTAACTTATTTTTGATTATTTTATAAACGTAACAAAGCACTCGCAAACTGGCACTCGAGAATAAAATGAATGACTCATTAAAATCTGTGGGTGTATGTAATGCCATCCTTGCTTTCTCGACATCCGAGGAAGCAAGAATACTTTACAGGCTGGTTATATCTGAAATTAAAAACCGGTAATATTTGTTATAATTTATTAACAAAATAAAATATGGACAAAATTTTTATTTGTTGGTAATCACTGGGGTAACGTGGTCAATTTGTGACCAAACTCTAATCACAAATAAAGAGGAAAAAAAGAATAAGGTAAGGTAATAAATTATTTTAAAATGAGACAATAAATCATTACATAATATAAAACAAATTCCTCCGCCGCGTTTGTCTGTCTGTTCGCGATAAACTCAAAAACTACTGAACGGATTTTCATGCCGTTTTTTCACCAGTAGATAAAGTGATTCATGAGGAAGACTATAGATATATAATTTGTCACGGTTTTTTTTTATTATCAGGGCGAGATAACGTCCGCCTGGATCGCTAGTCTTCTTCTATATCTATACATATAATATGAATGTAAATCTAACGTGTCTGTACTTATTCGATTTTCATTAAAAAAAAATGTCGCTAGGAATAAGTAATAAAATACATTTCAATCATCTTTAGAAATGTCTGTCTGTCTGTCTGTCTGTCTGTTTGTATGAACACGCATCACTGCTAAAGTATTGAGTTCACAATAAAACCACACCGAGAAAGTCATAAAGCATATCTTCGAGAATAACTTAATTTTTGTTTCAATAAAATCGGTTCACTCTATTAAAAGTTATTGTAATTTTAATGACGACGCGACGTAAGTACGAGAGAATAGTAGATAAGTAAATGGACTTAATACATTCAGATAACTTTATTAGTCATTGTTTTTTTACATATACTCCCACGGACGAAGAGCATGGTGGTAGAGCCACGCTGAAACTATTACTGGTTTCAGCATGAATCGATCGGCTCGCCCGTGGGAGTACCACCCTCTCATAGAAAACCGACGTGAAGTAACAGTGCTTGCATTGTTGCGTTTCGTTCGGTCAGTGAGAGCGCCGGAGACCCACCTCCCCTCTCCTCCTTTCTCCTCTCCCTCTCCCGCCCCTAACCTTTCCCCACAAAGGGTGGCAATGCACTAGCAACTTCTCTGGTGTTGTTAGTGTCCATGGACGGTGGTGATCACTTAAAATCAGGTGACCCACATGTTCGTTTGCCACCTATGACATAAAAAAAAGAGTCGCGGGCACACCTCGTAAGTAATATAATACTGATTTTCTGTGATGCGTTGCTAAGTAAGATTTTAATTGCTACCGCAGTATACATGTTGGTATTGAATCTACACAGTTATTAAGTTCTCCAGTCCTTTGCCAAAGTCCGATGCCAATACAAAGTGACCGAATTAGGAGCACTCAACTCAGTTCAGTCCCTTCCGCTTCCATCGAGCTTAAGGCATGCACAAGGGGGCATTGAAGACGCTCTCGAAACTCTGGACGTTATATTTGACACCAGGGTTATCAGATTAAAGGATTTTGCTGACGGAACCAATTTTTGAGATCTTAGGTTAATCTTAAGATTGATAAGGTGTTATAGAAATTGTTTTGTTAATGTAATTATCTGCGTATCTTTTAATACTACCTTTACAGCGTGGAGCTTAGAAATTATTGAAGTTATACTGCTTTTGGCGCGTTATGGAAAAATGATGAGAGTAAATTTTTAAGATGCGCGCGCACACCGTCACGTAAAACCGACACCCTGAAGTTAGCTATAGTCAACATTTTGTTTCTTTGTATTTGTTGTTTAGAAGAAATATCTTTGTATTAAAACTCTCAATATATTAAATACCTTTTTTCTATTGTTAGTGTCGTTTTTTCTAGAAACGTAGAATAAGGCGAAAGATAATTTTTTTGAAAATATTTTTATCTTGTTGAGCCAAAGAAGTATAACTTCTAACGCGTGTACATAAGTACACACACACACAAAAATTTTTTTTCTTGAGTTTTTTTGTAATACTGTTAAATTTTATAACAAAGTCCCGAAGAACATTACAGTTTTGCAACATTTGCATTTCATTACATAGTATAAAATAAAGTCCCCAATCGCGTCTGTCTGTCTGTCTGTTCGCGATAAACTCAAAAACTACTGAACGGATTTTCATGCGGTTTTCACCAGTGGATAAAGTGATTCATGGGGAACGTTTTGGTATATAATTTGTCAAGGATTTGTTTTTAATCAGGGCGGGACAACGTCTGCCGGGCCCGCTAGTATTCAATAAATGTTACTGGCAACAATACAAAGGTCTAAACGTTTCAAAAGATTTTCACATTTAACCATTTATATAAGTTTTGTAGTTTAGTTTTATATACTTACGAATTTTTCATATTTACTTTTGAAAATAAGTAAAATGAATCTTTTATATTTCTTACAAATATCAAGTACACAAACAATGTTGTCGAATGACCTTTTTCTATGCGTCTATACTTCCTTTATATATTATTTTCAATGTTGCATTGTGAGTTCGGCCAATTTTGATTTACGATATGGGAACTTGGCGACAAACCGTTTGTAACAATTTGAAGGATCGGACTAACCCACGACCTGTTAACTAAATCAAATGTAACAGTGCTGTTAGTTCTTTTGATGTCTAATTGAAATTAATTATTAATCAAAATCTCGCTTTGTTGCTCCTCCTTAATTTACAAGAATGTATCCCGTACCCAGTTGAGAAATAACGAGAACTGTATATATATGTATATATCATTATACGGTGATAGATATACTACAGACACTCATACTATAAAAGTTGCATAATTTATGTCGAAATATAAAAATACACTTACTGTATAGGAAATGAATTTAGGAGGACTGTATCCACCACTCACCCGCACTAGGATATCCTCTTCTTGGGGGTACCCCTGCTTGGTTCGTGGCTTAGATCGTTGGTTTTGTTTTGTAACAATTTGAAGGATCGGACTAACCCACGATCTGTTAACTAAATCAAATGCCGTGATAAATAAATATCTCATAGAACAGTGCTGCTAGTTGTTTTGATGTCTAATTGAAATTAATTATTAATCAAGATCTCGCTTTGTTGCTCCTCCTTAATTGACAAGAATGTATCCTGTACCCAGTTGACAAATAACGAGAACTGTTTATTCATTATATGGTGATATATATACTACAGACACTCATACTTAAAAATTGCATAATTTATGTCGAAATATAAAAATACACTTATTATTTTAAATAATTCAGTTGCCAAAAATAATTCCAAGTTACTTACACCAAATTGTTCTTGATCTCTTGACCTCGTCTGCGTCGTTTTCGGTAAAGTTGTTGCCGAGTTCATTCGAGACAAACATTGAGACTTGTGACTTACGTTACATGTGTTGTCGCAGCTTTTTTTGCAAAGCTAAAAGTAATTAATATGTTTGCTATGGAATTTATACGTTTATTACAACCATTCAGGCAGCGCACGAAGTTTTATATAACTTTTACCGACTACAATTATATTTATTGGTATTAATTATTGAAACTACATGTTTACCAAAATAAAAAATAGTAAATATCACTCAGGCATAATATACCGGATTTCAAAAAGTGAAAGAATTTTCAAAGTCGGATCAGCAGTACCAGAGATTATCCCGAACGTCCAAACTCACAAACTTTACCTCTTTATAATATTAGTATAGATAGATAGTTTTTTCCAACAATTGTAACACGGGTCCGATATTAATAATTCTCGCAAACACAATGTTTCACTTCCTCATTTTATTCACTTTGGGGGATAATAAATCTTTCACTATTATTTTCGTGTAGTAAACAACCGAAATTGGTGCGTACACGTGTATGGGTAAAAATAAAATTTTCCCAGCCCTTGTAGTGGGCGGTGGAAATTCCTCAGCGGCCGATGTGTCTCGTGATGTTACGTCATCAGTCGGTGACGCGGGACCGGGCTCGTATAAAACTAATTACTGTAGGTTATTTTATTCGTACCTGTGACGTTATGTAAAGATGTTACTGTTAAAGAAATATTTGTTTTAGTCAACCCCTGGACTATTCGGAAAGGCTTAGATTCTATAAAAAAAAACCTATTTATTACAAATTTTCAAAAACTTTAATAACAGTAAATTATGTAGTGTAAAATTGTAATTAAAAAAGGAGTGCGAGTTCGCAGGCGGTAGATGTGTATTCAGACAATTCAAATCGTAAGAAAAGAAGTTGCAATTCAGAAATTACTAGATATTTAAAAACATGATCTGTCATTTTAATATCTGGGTCTTAAAAATCAACCGAGGGGTTAATGAGATTTGCAAACTAATAATCTGCTCATATTATTTTCATATAACAACAGTATAGGATAATTTGTTCTATTTATTTATCCATAATGTATGTAGTGAAGTTTTGATTTTTAAGCGTAGTCCAAATACTGCTTTCTAAAATAATTCTAGGTTAAATTCGCATTACTTTTTGGTATTGAATTGAATGAGATTCATAGCTAACAAATCTTAGACAATATAAGGCCTGCACTAAGTTAGAAATAGAAAACCTATCTAAACATACAAGACAGTATTTTCCATAAATAAAGCCATAACTTTGTCGATTCTGTAGAGTTCTTGGTAATTATTTATTCTTTGAAAGTTATCACACAAAATATTTCATGCTCTTTGGACGTCTGCCCGTTGATCGAATGTTAGGTAACTGTTGAAACAGTACGTCATCGCAGCCCTGATGTTGACGAAACAGATCTAGTGTGGGCAGATACATGATAAAACTGTCTCGATATAACATTAATCAGCTTCTTCAACTCGCTAATTGTAGAGTAATTAAGGATGTCACCTGTGTCAATTCTATTGGATATAGAATATCTTTCATATAATTTAATTTGTTTTTTTTTTTTAATTTTGAATTTTTTTCACTGTCATCAGTCTTAAAATTGAGTCATACCATCTAAGAATTGTTGATAGAACCTTATCTTTACGGTACCCTCTCATAGAAAACCGACGTTAAGTAACAGTGCTTGCATTGTTGCGTTTCGTTCGGTCAGTGAGAGCGCCGGAGGCCCACCTCCCCTCCCCTCTCCTCTCCCTCTCCCTCCTCTAACGCTTCCCCCCAAAGGGTGGCAACGCACTGGCGACCCTTCTGGTGTTGTTAGTGTCCATGGACGGTGGTGATCACTTAACATCAGGTGACCCGCCTGTTCGTTTGCCACTTATGACATAAAAAAAAAAAATTTGGCACAGGAAATTTTTGATTAAGTTTCAAAATTGTCGTATAGCGCTAGGATCGTTTATGGATTGTTATCAGTTATGTAGTTGAACGTCAAAGATGTAGTTATCTAAATTTCAAAACTATAGGTACGAGTGCTCGTCTAGTGATCAAACTTCGACCATAGAGAAAAAAACTTCCAATTTTTTTATTAGTAACACTAAAGCTCGTCAATAGCTACCTAAAGAAACGAAAGGAATGAAGAAATTTTTTTTTTTATGTCATAGGTGGCAAACGAACAAGTGGGTCACCTGATGTTAAGTGATCACCACCATCCATGGACACTAACAACACCAGA
>MU159121.1:98850-142884 GCA_015888305.1 Antheraea pernyi | reverse complement strand
GCCTCCGGCGCTCTCACTGGCCGAACGAAACGCAACAATGCAAGCACTGTTACTTCACGTCGGTTTTCTATGAGAGGGTGGTACTACCCCGGACGAGCCGACCCATTCGTGCTGAAACCAGTAATAGTTTCAGCGTGGCTCTACCACCATACATCGGCTGAGAAACAGAGTAGATGTTAACTGTTTCCTTACTGCCGATTTATATCTACTAGTGGTCGACCATAATTCATTTTTACATTCAATAAGACCAAAGAGTACAATAATTATTTCAGTGTTTACATAAATTGACTACAGATATATTATTTATCAATTAATTAAATTAACCTACAAACTCACCAGTTAATTTCAAAGTCTTTTTCATTTACATGTGTGTATATGTTGTGTGTCATTCAAGACGTAGTGTGAGTAATGTATATTTTAATTAATTCAACGTGTCTTAATGCATTTTTTATTTTAAAACATACATAAATAAGAAATACACACAACCGAACGTAGTAACCTCCTCCTTTTTCGAAGTCGGTTAAAAATAGCTTTATGCACTTCTCCTCCATATAAACTTCAACTATGCCAAATTTCTCGTTCATCCGTTCTCGCAATTCGCTTAAAAAGGGGTACAAAGTTTTCGCTTCTCGTATTAATATATTTAGCTGTATATACATATATTATTAAGTATCTTGTAAACAATAATCTATGACATTTTAACTCGCTTTTATTTATTTTAAATTCCAAAAAGTAATGTACTGACTGTATTTTTATAATAACAATTTACCTACTACATATTACGTACATGATTTTACAGTTTTTAAACGATATAACGTCTTTCGATGAATCAAATTCCTTTCTTTGTATTCTGTTATTGAAATTTTAAGTACTTAGTCGAAGTTTCGAGACTTTTGAAGTTGAAATTTTCAATAGATTCCGTCTGCACGGCAGAATTCCATCCTAATTGAATTATAAATATAGATACATACAAAAATACTATTCTATAGTAACCTATGTTCGATATTCTGTGTATATTGAATTCTTTATTGAAATTCAATCGGTAACGTCAAACTATTGACAATCGTATACTGTTTTAAATAAAGTTATATTTCATTTGCATGTCTGCGAATCGGTCAGACCAATATAGCTCGTACACTGACCACTGCGAATAGTTGAACTATATTTAATATACCGCTTTACGTTGATGTCATTAGGGTTGATATTTGTTTGTTGTTTTTTGAAAACTATTTCAGTTGCTAAATGTATTATGTATTTTGAGCCGATGTTTACATATTGTCGTGAAATATAATTGTTAAAATTAATCAATTTCTAATGAAGGATTGTTTAGTGTCATAATTAATATTAAAAGAGTCGACACAATCATAAGCACTGCCGACAGAAGTGAAAACTCAAAACAATGAAATAAGTGTGTTCTCTTTTGAAGTTTCACATTAATTATAGTGTCAATGACAATATTTAAATTTCAGGATTTGTTTATTGAAATTAGTGTCGTTTTCATATCTATTAGCTTTCGGAGCAAAATTATATACATTTTTATAAAGTATATTAATCAATCAAACGTATGACGAACACAGAGTTCGTTATATAAATAGAGGTCGCACTCGTTCTTTCCAATCAGCGCCTCTATAATACTAGTTTCGAACTAACATCTGTTGGTTATAAATGTACATTTATAGCTATGTACAGCGGTACTACGTAAATCGTATACAAGTTTTTGATCATTTTTATTTGTAATGAATATATTCATCGTAAGACACATCTAAATCCAAATATGTATATGCAGGAATCAATGTTTATAAGTAGATCCGGCGATAGATAAAATTGTTTGTAGGGGGCAAGAGAATTTAAGGGAGCACACTCTCGTAACAGATACGTAAATAAAGAGAATGAAAATAAATATTTGAAAGTTGTCAGTTTGAAATTATATAACAGTGCCATGTAGTAAGTTGATTGATAATCAAAACTGGACGAGGCTTTTCCATACAAATCCGAGTCTGAGGAGTGAAAATAGCCTGATGATGAGCTGCTAAATATTAATACAAAACGTACACAGATCCCTTAACTAGGCGTTGCTAGTCTGACGCAAGCCGCGCGGTCATGCTGACGTAGCATGTGATGACGCGAAATTACATATTTATATCCTTCCAGAAATACCGCTTAATGCTCCTAAAGAAGTTTCCACTTCAAAAATGTATATATATATGTATGTATGTATGGCTTCAGTTATATCAAAATATGGAAATACAAGCTCTTATATATTTCAAACTCAACGTTTATCTGTTAATATCCTTGTAACTCAATAATTACTGAACCGATTTAGATTATTCCGTTTTAAAAACATTTCTGTATTATCTGGCCGGGTTCGCTGTATTTATGATTCTATAAAAGGATAAGCCATTTTGATTATGTTGTCCTTATCCATGATATTCGCTTGGCGATATTTCCCATTCTCATGTGGACAAGTAAAATAATTCAAAGAACGAAACTGTACGTACGGTTTATAGAAAAAAAATCACACTTACGTTCCGCATAAATCGAATAGGGTTGTTACAATTTAGTGTGATGATTTTTTTATTATATATATATATATATATAATAAAAATGAAGTGTCTGTATGTAATATCAAAATAAAAATTTTTGACTGATTGGGTATCAAAGTATACAGGCTTCTGATAACAAAAATGCAATTTTTAAAATTTTTGTCGGTCTGCCTGTCTGTCTGTTTGTTCCGGGTAATTTCCGAAACGGCTAGACCGATTTTGACAGGAATTTCACTAATACATAGGTGAAATTACAGCAGATTTCTTAGGCTACTCTATATTAGACTAGGTATTAACCGCGGCTTCGTCTGCAATGCTATCTCCAAAACGATTGACCGATTCTTCACGAAACTTTCACTGACAGATAGCTGACCTTATAAAAAGTAATTGAAGTGTAGGAACTCTATTCTCATGTTTACGTGTTAGTTATATATGAAATCAGAGCATCGGTTTTTTAGAGCCCGTGCCTAGAGTACTCGTAAATTTTTTCGGTAGCGCTGGGTATAGCCGTAAGTTCGAACTTGCGCGTAATATAGTGAATAGTCAAAACAAAGTTAAACTATTATTATAGGTAGCTAATATTGGTAGTTATTTATCCTTAAGTTGTCTGGATGTTATACATATATAGGTAGTTATATTTACAATTATGTTCCTAACGTTCAATAAGTTTGGCGATGACTAGTCCATTGGTGGAAATTGTATCCAAACGCGCTACGTTGTAAAGATGGTAGCCAGAATGTGCTGAATTGTCCGCCTTTGCAGTAAAACCGTGGCATAATTTTAATAGATTTTAACATTTACATCTTTGTTATTCTATTATTCTAATATCATATTGTCCGTGTATTTGCTGCAATAAACATACTGTCTTTCTTTCTACCTTTAAAATCATATGTGTTCATTTATAGTTGATTTTTATCAACTGTTTTCTAAGAGTGTTAGAGCCACGCTGAAGCTATTATTGGTTTCGGCATGAACGGGTCGGCTCGCCCGGGGTAGTACCACCCTCTCATAGAAAACCGACGTGAAGTAACAGTGCTTGCATTGTTGCGTTTCGTTCGGTCAGTGAGAGCGCCAGACGCCCAGCTCCCTTCCCTTCCCCTCTCCTCTCCCCCCCTCACTCCCTTTCCCCCAAACACAGGCTGGCAACGCACTTTCGACCCCCCGGTGTTGTTAGTGTCTATGGACGGTGGTGATCACTTAACATCAAGTGACCCACAAGTTCGCTTGCCAGTTATGACATGAAAAAAAAATAAGCATTTACGTTTAGTCGTGTCTAAGTTTATGGTGATAATTTAAAATTGCGGAAAAGAGTTACGCTATACATCGTAACGTTTTTCCTCGTAGTACCTAAAAATAAATAGCTAAATTGAACCTAAGTTATAGTATTAACAAATTAATACTTCGGCAAACCCTACTTAATTAATATTAGTTTCGTAGTAAAGTGAAATTGTATCGTAAATTAAACGATTCAGTCGATCGCATGATACTACGTTATTATTGTAACGTTCATAACGTTAATTATATTTGTGTAAATTGTTTCATTTTGTAACGTGTATTATTATTGTTATTTACATTTATAATGAGTTCATCAGCCGTTTATTATAGTTTTCATTATATTCATCTATAAATAAAGCGAAGACAAAACAGTTTTGTACCTTTTTATCCTGTTTTCGAACTGATTTTTGTTTGTTTAGAAGTCACTGGTGTATAATGTTATCAAAAAAAATCGTAGGTGGTAGAGCCACGCTGAAGCTATTACTGGTTTCAGCATGAATGGGTCGGCTCGCCCGGGGCACTACCACCCTCCCACAGAAACACCGACGTGAAGTAACAGTGCTTGCATTGTTGCGTTTCGTTCGGTCAGTGAGAACGCCGAATTTCGACCAGTGAGCAATCACTAGTGCATATAATTACACCTAAATTATAAATACATTTTTGTTACTATACTCTACGTGTTAATTCTTTTGTGCAGTTCAGTTTACGCCTTGATTATAGTACCTCTTGAGGACTGGAATTATTAAAAAATAATGGAATTATTAATTGGAGAGAAAATTCATACGCATTCTTTACATAAATTAATGTGATAATAGCTTAGTCATAGCGTTTTTGAGAGTCCTGACTTGAATCGGAGCTTTCTGGGAAAGAAAATCTCGTGCTGATACCATAGCATGGTAGTATGATAGTTTTTTATACCCGCCTGTTTAACTATCATCGTCTTCTAACTATATTTGAGAGTCCGTCTCCGTCTAGGCTTAACGTGTTTCAAAATAGCAATAAAAAAAGTGTGTGTGTACTTATGTACACGCGTTAGAAGTTATACTTCTTTGGCGGAACAAGATAAAAATCTTTTCAATAATTTTATCTTTCGCCTTATTCTACGTTTGTAGAAAAAACTACATTGACTATAGCTAACTTCAGGGTGTCGTTTTTTCGTGACGGTGTGCGCGCGCATCGTTAAAATTTACTCTCATCATTTTTCCCTAACGCGCCAAAAGAAGTATAACTTGAAAAAAATAATTTCAATGAATCGACCTTCATAGACATTATTTTATGAGACATACGTATATATATAAACAGTGTTCTTTATTAAAGTATATATGTATTAAGTTGACAACCCTAAAATAAAGTGGCGATAATATAAGATTAACCACGGTCATCGACCCCCCGCTCGTTCTTCTATATAGTCTATTTTTCAATAGTAAAGCCATTGCGGATAGGGCGGCCTCCGAAATAGACTCGTTGCTAATATCATCTTATGAATATTGTATATACCAGAAACGTTCAGTACTACTTTGTTTACATTCTACATGTGTTGCGAGACGCGCAGGAGGACCTATTTGTGGGGGAAATATGATTCCGTTATGTAAATGTGCCTTATATATACAGCGTTTTTTTGTTATAAACAACTATGTCTCATCGGTTCACTCGAGTTTAATTTTCTCTTTTCTCTTCGCGCCAATAATTTGAGCGCTTATAATAAATAATTTGACTTTGTTCTTACGTAGCGTACATGTATGTGTTGATCTACGTTTTGTATATTATATGCTCCGCTCCTAAGAACCGTAGCTTGATTTTGGATAGTTTTTTTTTTTATATTTACGTCAATAAATAGATGATGTAATTAATATAAATAAAGATTTTGCAAATCGAACTGGTAGTTCGCGAAAGTTACAACTTTTCTCTAGAACTCAATCATATATAATTTCTCATCATTAAGGCAGCGTTCGTAAGAAACGTTTTCGTTCGACCATTTTTTCTACGACTCCCCAGATATCATCGCTCATAACCTCAAAAACTTTAACTCTTTATAATTTTTTTTTTTCGCTCTGACTACGCTATTGACCAAGCAAGGTTTTGACAGCTTCGCCGGACTACCAACTCTTTATAATATTAGTATGGATAATATAATTAGTTAACAGCTTCTGCCCGCCACTTTATACGCGTGGAATACTTATTTTGGACTAAGACGCAGCAGAAGCTCTCAAAAGGAAAAAAACCCTAATTTCATTGTTGCTCCGCTCATATGGGTCTTAGCGTGATGATATATAACCTATGACGTTCACAAATAACGTGACTTTCTATTGATAAAGAATTTTTAAAATCGGTTTAGTAGTTCCTGAGATTAACCCCATACAACGTCACAAACTTTACTTCTTTATAATATTAGTACAGATAACTTTAATACAATGAAAATGTGTATGTGTAGATACCTGAATCCTGATAATATTTACACAATATCCATTTAATACACTGAAACTATTTATTACAAGGAATGATGTATATACATTGGTTTAACCAGAATCGATGTAACGTAACTGGTCGCATATACATGAAGCGTTATCGTGCACGGCCTGAGGGATCGTTACCCGGTGCCGATGTTTTACGTTGCCAATAAAACTGACCCATCATACGGGCGGCGGTAACACGCCGCGATCTTATTCCGTGACGGATCACCCGGTTTCGGAGGTCGTAAATCTTACGGTCACTTTATAGATGACGTTATATTATGTGAGCAAATCTGTCATCAAAGGTAAACAACTCTAAACACATGAGATTCGTAGTTGTTAGACAGATGTTACGATATCATATAATCAATTTTTTGAAGCCGTATGTATACGAATATAATTAATTATTTTTATCCAATTTCTGTTTTGTCCAATATGATTTTTAGACAAATACAAATTAGAAATATAAAATTTAAACGCATAACGCACGAATTACCTTTAGATATTTTATCTCATGTGCGTCTGACACAGACAGTCCGTCTGTGACGCGGTACAGCGGTTGTGGGCAGACTAAATCATAGTTTTTTTTATATGGGAACGGTACAACATTTTTAAATTTATAGCTAGTCCGTTGTAAAAAAGGTTGATTATACCTGACATAGAGCAAACGAATCTGCTACCAATGGAACTCGACCGTTTCTCATCTTTTTTGCCCGACACGAGAGATAACGTTTTACGCGATCCCCTCCACAGATCATTTGATGCTTTCCAACTTATATGTTGTATATTACCACTATAAGAGGGTTAGTTTATGAGTGATCTGGAAGCGTGCCATAACGATAAAGTTCAACGTTTCTTTACCGAACCGTGTTTACTTTAAATTGTTGTTACGTAATGTTATTTTACTATTATTTATACAAAACGTGGTTGTCGAATTCGAGCTAAAATATGGATTTAATTGAAGGTAAAGGAAAGTAAGTTATAGTAAAGTTTTCAACTTTATATTCGGTTTACGTGTTGATAGAGTCCATGGCATATTTATAGTGTAATTATTATACCCAGCCGTATACAAATACAAATACAGCGGTATACACCCCGTATACAAATTTGCAACATATATGTACTCTAGTAGATGCTACTTCAGCTGTCCAAAAATATATTTATTTATTTCATAGAAATGTACAGCTTGAAATTCCAGTGTAAAATAAAATCTTAAATATATAAGATACGCTAACAATAAATCCTAAAGCACGCCAAATAGTAAGTTCAAGCACCATGTCAAGCGCGTTTTAATGTCTAAAGGCTATTAAAGGGTGGATCAATATGTGAACAATGGTGACGTATGAATATGACGCCTCTCTCTGTGCATCCACTAAAAACGAACGTAACTATGTTTTGTTAAAGTATATATCATGAAAAAATAAACCAGATCGAGTTTCTTGCCGGTTCTTCTCGATGACTGGGTTGTTTTCCGAACCGGTGGTAGTTTCGGCGTTCATAAGTGCCTTCTCAGGGCTTAAATTGAGTATTTTTGATATCGGGTTTTCTTGCAATTTTCAAATACACATGTATGTATGTGATAAAAATTGCAGATCTCTAATGTTAACTATATTTTACATAATTGTAATTTAACTGGAAACTACACCATTAAATTTATTATACGTTGATGTGACTCGGTAATATAACTTAAATTGTTCATTTCCTTTCAGTTATATCGTTTGCGTAATACCAATTATTATTATTAATGTGAATACTAGTTTCAACTAAACAAATGTGTTTACGTTTTGCTTTTTTTAATAATAATAAACCTTCCTGTTATTTTTATAACCATAAATATATGACGAGAAGCAACGCCTCTAGCGGTAATATGAAGGAACTGAAAACAAAGCTTCTGATTAGGGGTTTATTTACCAAAACGTGGTAAAAATGATTTTTTTACAATCATTTGACAGAGAAATTTGATTACATTGGATTGTTAAGTTGTAGTTACCGTGTTGAGTAAACTGTAGCAGTGTTATTACAAAAAAGTTAAATACGTATTGAATACTTGCTTTAAAATGGTCTCGTATTAAACGCACCGCGGTCGCTGAATGTTCGCTATTGCTCTTTTTTCTCGCTTTGGTTACGTTAGGTTAGACTTGCGAAAAAGGATAACGCGAACTTGCCTTCGGCGAGCGCGATGCTTTTATTAAAAATATTGCATTTTGAATGTATTAACAATTCTCAAACCACACTTAATCAGATAAGGAGCTAAACGTATTTCACTTTATGGCTTTTCTCCGATTTGTGTTTCAGTTAGATGTGCTCCTTTACTTTACGCCGGCAGTGTCGTATTCTTTGACTGGACTATCCTGCTAAGATTCTGTCGACCGATCTTATAAAATGATAGAACCCTAAGAAAAATAGTTTATGGTCCGTAAACTCTCGTCAGTGGCTCCTGGTAGCGGTCCTACATACAGCGGCCACACCGCGGTAACCACGTCGGTCCGTGGGCCAAACGTAATAGAAATGTCTCGAGAATCTCGCTTCTCGAGTTTATGCGTTTACTCTATGCATCTGTACACGGTTATCTCGGCAGCAATGTAATCCACTTTCGGTGGTGACACAGCCATGCATCTGTAAATGATGACCTTACGTGACGGTAGGAACTGATATATCGCTCACCAGACGCTTCTTCCAACGCTAGTATGTTTGTAGCGGTTCGCCGTTCCATCAAAACATTCCGGAAAATTCCACCCCTATACGTTGAAACACAAATCCTGCGTATCAGACTGAGCTTTTCCTGAGTTGATACAGCGACCATCTACTAGAAAGATTATTATTATGCATTGATTCGCAATTTTATACACATCCAAAGATATGATACGACTCGTGTAAAATAATCGATATTGTAAAGACGGCCAAATGGAAGCATAGAACGTTCGGTCGCATCCACGGAAATAGAATATCAATAACGCTGGCCATGGGGAAGGCTACACACTAGTTATTGTATTATGAATATAAGATATCGAAGACATTGAGGTGTTCTACCAGTTGCCAATTATCAACTGTTCTCATTAATTGCGTCTAAAAACTCAATTAATTATAAAGAAAACGCAATTTCATGAAGTATATGTAAACTTAAAGCTCTACTTTGACACTTTATACGTATTCAATTGAAACATTCTAGAAACAATAGCGTTATTATATAGTTTCATCTCTTTGTTGTGCAGCTAAACTTCGACGTAATATCTTCCATCGGATCGATCGTAAACTGCTGACGTAATCGAACCTCGTTACTATTACAGTGATTCGGAAAAGCGACTTTATTGCTCTTCGTAGAAATTACATAATCGTTTGAAAACAACAGCGAACATCGAGATGAGAGGATGAATCAGAAGTGTATACATGTCGTGGAACTACCGTCCACAGGCTGGTAATCTGTCTTCAGCTACCTAACAAAGTATTTGGTCTTTAAAATTGCCATCTCTGTAGGCTTCTCACCGTTACCGATTCCTGTCATTCGAATTGTAGTCTTTACGCCAGGGATGCTCAAACTTGAACTGCTGGCGATTCACCTCAATATTGTTAGGCTAGGATCGATCGACTCTGAAAGGCTATAAGTATGTATGATGCAGGATTCTCATTTAGGTTGGTAACTCCCGCATAAAAACGATAAAAGGAAGTGGTGAAGGGCTTATTCTGGCCTAATTGGGGATCAAATAAATTTTAATTGTTTATTCATTACATTTTCAAATCAAATCAAAAATTATTTATACAATTTAAGCCCTGAGAAGGCACTTAAGGACGTCAAAACTACCACCGGTTTTGTTTTAATTACCTACCCACTAGAACAAAATCTGCGCATAAAGCAGCAAATTTTTCTCGAGATCTACTTAAAAAGCACTTGTGATTGCTCTGTCAGTCGCAATGGACTATTTGAGCATCCCTACTTTACGCTTTTAAATATAATCAAAAGCGAAGATTAAAAAAAAGCGGTACCCTCGAGTCCATCCCGCCAATCAAAAGCGAAGATTAAAAAAAAACGTTCGAGGCAAAAGCGGTACCCTCGAGTTACCCGAGTCCATCCCGCCTGTAATTACGCCCGGGTAATTTGCGAACACCGCCCATAAACATGTTAATATCAGTCATAGTGACTCGTCCACAATACTATGTGATTACAATCAGGTGAATACCGCTTATTGAACTTAAATACCATTACTAAACGACAAGTTCACTTTATACATGTGATTAACGGTAATATAGTAATAATCAATAACGTTGGTAAAATAACACATAACCGTTAATAAAAACTGTTGTGAATTATTTTGCTGTTGGATAACTTGCTATTTTTTCTTTCGTATTGCAAAATTGAACAATAATACGAGAAAACGAAATGATTGTTCGTTTTTCGTTTCGTTCGTTTTTGCGAGTTGCAAGGTGTAGTTTTTCTTTCTATTGGTTCGGTTCTCGCATAGTGTTTGCTTGTTCCCATACCATGATAACACCGATCGATTATTGTCATTGCCATTATTTTTTTTCATTCATAGGATGCAAACGAGCAGGTTGGTCACCTGATGTTAAGTGATCGCCACTGTCCATAAACACTAACAAAAACGGGGGAGTCGCAAGTTTTTTATTATTTATGTTTTTCTTTAATACAATGTAGTGTGAAAAAGTTTTAATACAAGTTGAAAATAGTTATTATGTCATTCAGTGTTTAATTTATCATTATTTATTTTATGAATATATTTTAACGTTTAAATTACAATTTAACTCTATCAACTTGATATTTTATAATGTAAACTATACTGAGCGTATAGTAAACGCCTACATAAAAGGGAAAGGAACTACGTTCCAACTGGAGGTCCATGAGCTTTTTTTACATTACTGCCAATATACGTAGGTTAGTTTTTATTTTAATTGAACCCGGTAGATGATGTTACGAACGGGTTGTAGGCTTATTGGGTCAGAACGTACTGGGAAGACATTTATCGGCAATATATGTAGGTTATTTGTTATCTTAATTGGACCTGGTAGGTGATGCTGCGAACGGGTTCAAAGCATATTTTAAAATATTTCTCACATACCAACTGGGTATATGTTTGAGTGAGTCCTTGGATATTTGGGATTCACAATTTGAAACAGTAGGTATCGCTGCAATCGGGTTTTGAGATGTATAGATTTTTCGCGTTTAAAAGTACAATCGAAACCGGTAATAACCGATTTGGTGCAGACGAAGTCGCACGGGTCAGCTAGTTAAATATAAAATCATTTAAGTAGAGGACTACACCAATGATATTATAACTAATAGTGTGTGCGTACAAAGTACACGTGTCAGAAGTGAAACTTCTTTGGCGAACTTATTTATAAGTCTTGTTTATATTTATACAAATCTAAAACTTTATATTTCCGAGACTTGAAAAATAGATGAAAAATCTGCGTTTACTGCAAATGACTTCTTTTCCGTTGCATACCTGCGTGACGTTACATCTGTAAAAAATTTAACCTCATGCGCCTAAAGAAGTTTCACTTCAAAAAGGTGTATTACCTACATGATATTTGGACAAAACAAATGGCCCGAAAACGCACACATACGTATACTGTCTTAGATAAAATGTGGAAATGAGATGGCATAATCTCAATATCCGCTGTGAAAAAGAAATAGTTAAATAGGCAGATGAAGTTGCGAGTATCAGCTAGTAGTCCTTATAGTAGCAGACTTAGACATATCATCTTGACGCTGTCATCTATACATATATTAGGTGGTAGAGCCACGCTTAAGGTATTATTGGTTTCAGCATGAATGGGTCGGCTCGTCCGGGGTAGTATCACCCGACCCATAGAAAACCGACGTGAAGTAACAGTGCTTGCATTGTTGCGTTTCGTTTGGTCAGTGAGATCGCCGGAGGCCCAGCTCCCTCTTTTCCCCTCTCCTCTCCCCAATTCCCCCAAACACAGGCTGGCAACGCAGTTTCGACTTCCCTGGTGGTGTTAGTGTCTATGGACGGTGGTGATCACCTAACATCAGGCCTGCTATGACATTAAAAAAAATCGTATCTACTAATCGAGCAAATAATATCAGTACACGACTGTACCATCATCGGTGTAGTACAAGATGGTAAACAACCTAAACGTAGAGGGATCGTCTCTTAAGTGCAGCGGATGAAACACACTTACGGGGTGTCGAATAACATCACAAGACTTGAGACACCCAAGCCAACCCCTCACCTGCACATGCACCCTGTTGAACAACGAACGAGGCAATGGCGATAGCGGGGTGGTAGGGTTTTACAGCTTGACTGGATCGCAACCACCATGTATATGACGAAAAAGTCCTTCATAGTGATTCGTTTCTGCGGGTCGCGTTTCGGAAACAGCCTGTACATATCCAGCTTTTTGCAGGCCGCCATGACAGCGGCGACCGGCGACGGATAGTGTGTTACTCGGTGGTCGCCATTGTTTTTGGATTGTACTGTGCTTACCATCAGGCGTAGTGCAGTCATTTTGCCGTGCTACTATAAAAAAAAACACTTAAAGTTGTTCGACGACAGATTCTTAGCTTGAGAGTGATAGACTAGTCAGGCTTAGAATAAGCCCCGTTGCCATGCTACGGTTTTATCAGAAACTCATTCAAAAGGATACGATCCTACGTCGATCGACTCCAGTGTCTGAAAACGCTAACTACAGAACCATCATCGCGTTTTAGCTTGTTTTCGCTCTTGCGTAATACGGAATTAGGGTCCCAAATTTTCAATGCATACATAATACATAAGCAATCTATAGAAAAGATAGCATCAAATATTTATGTGGGTATCGATGTTGTCGGTACGACTCTCGCAAACAAAATTTGTTATTCTATCGACTGAAAATATACATACAAGACACGCAACCGGGCGATCTATACCATCACCGGTTGAGGGAACTCGATTACCATTTACCGGGGTTTACCCCAAGGCCGTCGTGTTGGGTCAAGGCCTCGTCAGCGTGTGTCGAATGTTTGAACAAATGTTTGCAAACACGTGATAGAGTTATCCTTATCACACGCCGATAATGGTTATCAGTTCGATGGAATTTAATGTGCAAAGTTTTCAAGTGCTTTTTTGTATGTATGAGAACAAGTGTCAATATGATAATAATCTGTGGTTCCGATACGAATTTTAATAGTTTTAATAATGCCACCTGTTATTTTTACACGATACAGTTATTATGCGACGATAATCACAGCGCAGTCAAAAAACAACTTTAACTACAAAGATTTACTGTTTAATGTCAAGCCGACCTGAAACGACCAGCTGAATCCCAAATATGACAAACCAAAAAAGAGGCTATTGTGATGGTTTGACTGACCTGTACAGGGTGCTATTATGATCTATTCGGAAGTACAGATGCTTTGCTACCTGTTTGAATACTAGATATAGATTCGCTGAATCCATAAAGCGACTCCCCTAACTGTGACGCTATTGAAAGAAGAAAGAAGGAGCCATTTATTTGAAATAGACATAATACATATTAACATAAAGATTACAAAGTGATACAAGAGAGTCGTAATGGAATAACTGTCGCGTCGGGACAAATGAGCCGTTGTCTCGACCATAAGGTTGTAAGCATACAAGAGCAAGCGGTGCAGCGCTAACAATATCTGAATCTACGAACGCACGGACAGGATTATACTTTAATTACAGATTAAATATATAATACCTTAAACGCCTAGGTATCACACCATGTTTCCCTTATTCTACTTTATTAGGGTCGTCACAAAATCTTTTCCTCGTCCACTCTGCCCTGTCAAATATTATCGCAATTATTCCCACCGTAAGGTGTAGTAAACCTTTACGTTACGGTTTTTCATTACTTTTACTTGTTTTACTACCATGTTCTGTTGCAGTAAGACGTAACAGCAATCAAACAATTCCAAGCGGAAGTACGGAATAACTTCCGCCCTAATTTTTCATACTATATTATGTACTTTTATCCTAGACATCTTTGTATCATTATATCTCTCTTCAGGGTTCTTAATCTTTCAATGAAGCCAGTCCAAGGCATCTATAGTTATTTCGGTATGATTCAAATAGTCAATAGAAGAAAATACACTGTCATTTCTATAGGATGTTAGATAAAATATATAGTTCATTGAATGACATACGACACAAAGACCGATGTGGATCGGGCTATTCATACCAAAAACATTCTATATACCTTTCTGATACGCTTATGGAAACTGAATAAAGAAGGGGATGTGAGATACAGTTTTGTCTATGAACAATGTGAGAATTGGCAACACTCTCATCTATGTTATCTCTTGTTACATTTAGAATTTTTTATGACAATAAATTAGGCTTAAAGGACATGTATCCAGTGGCCTTAGTCAAGTTAAATATATATATCCTCTCTCCTATACATCATTCGACTCTGTGCAAGTGCTGAATCAGTATGTTATGTTTAAATCTACAATAAGACATTCGAAAGCTAAAAATAAATAGTTGCGCTCATCTTATGCATAGGGATGTCGATTGTTTTGAACAAAATATAATAAATAATAATTGTAAATCAATTATCGAATTGAAAAGAGGTCTAACTGCTGCCGCCGCGTTAATTTAATTTATAATTCTATAATTGTAAAATACCCCGCGATAAACTACGTGGTCTTTAGTGCAGGAGCTATCATTATAGATACTCATATATATTTGTATACTAACTGACCCGTGCAACTTCGTCTGCACCAAATCGGTTATTACCGGTTTTAATTGTAATTTTAAACGTGAAAAATCTTAATAAACCAAAATCACGATTGCAGTGACACCTATCGTTTCCAATTGTGAATCCAAACTATTCAGGGACTCACTCAATCATATACGCAGTTGGTATGTGAAAAATCTTTTAAAGTATGCCTAGAACCTGTACGCAGCGTCGCCTACCGTGTCCAATTATGACAAAAACTAACTTACATATATTGGCGATAAATGTCTTCCTAGTACCCCTTGGGTTGCTCCTACGCACCCGTCCACTATTTGCGTAGAGCCACCGGCAGCGACAACGCAATAATTTTGATGACTTATAGTTTATATTTTGCATTATCTTCTGACTAACTTCATCAATTAACATACTGTAAAAACTAAACTTTATCTGCACAAGCGGAAGTACGGAATAACTTCCGCCCTAATTTTTCATACTATATTATGTACTTTTATCCTAGACATCTTTGTATCATTATATCTCTCTTCAGGGTTCTTAATCTTTCAATGAAGCCAGTCCAAGGCATCTATAGTTATTTCGGTATGATTCAAATAGTCAATAGAAGAAAATACACTGTCATTTCTATGAGATGCTAGATAAAATATATACCTCATTGAATGACATACGACACAAAGACCAATGTGGATCGGGCTATTCATACCAAAAACATTCTATATACCTTTCTGATACGCTTATGGAAACTGAATAAAGAAGGGGATGTGAGATACAGTTTTGTCTATGAACAATGTGAGAATTGGCAACACCCTCATCTATATTCTCGCTTGTTACATTTAGGATCTTTTATAACAATAAGTTAGGCTTAAAGGACACGTATCCGGTTGCCTTAGTCAAGTTAAATATATATATCCTCTCTCCTATACATCATTCGACTCTGTGCAAGTGCTGAATCAGTATGTTATGTTTAAATCTACAATAAGACATTCGAAAGCTAAAAATAAATAGTTGCGCTCATCTTATGCATAGGGATGTCGATTGTTTTGAACAAAATATAATAAATAATAATTGTAAATCAATTATCGAATTGAAAAGAGGTCTAACTGCTGCCGCCGCGTTAATTTAATTTATAATTCTATAATTGTAAAATACCCCGCGATAAACTACGTGGTCTTTAGTGCAGGAGCTATCATTATAGATACTCATATATATTTGTATACTAACTGACCCGTGCAACTTCGTCTGCACCAAATCGGTTATTACCGGTTTTAATTGTAATTTTAAACGTGAAAAATCTTAATAAACCAAAATCACGATTGCAGTGACACCTATCGTTTCCAATTGTGAATCCAAACTATTCAGGGACTCACTCAATCATATACGCAGTTGGTATGTGAAAAATCTTTTAAAGTATGCCTAGAACCTGTACGCAGCGTCGCCTACCGTGTCCAATTATGACAAAAACTAACTTACATATATTGGCGATAAATGTCTTCCTAGTACCCCTTGGGTTGCTCCTACGCACCCGTCCACTATTTGCGTAGAGCCACCGGCAGCGACAACGCAATAATTTTGATGACTTATAGTTTATATTTTGCATTATCTTCTGACTAACTTCATCAATTAACATACTGTAAAAACTAAACTTTATCTGCATTAAATTCCCATTTTGATTTAGTTGTTTGTGTTATAAAAATGAAACTTAATCTTGTCAAATTTATTTTACTTTTGACATATAAACTATTTTTTTGGCTAAGATATTAAACTTAGATATATTATATCTAAGTATAATAATATAATATATATCTACCATATTACGGTGTCGCGGACTGTTTTGTAATAATACTGAATATTCTTGACTTGAAAAAGTATTAAAATAAAAAATATACTAAACCATCTTATACTTCAATACATTTCCATCCATTATTTTAGATGTTTTTATGTTCTTGTATATTCAAGGCAAAATTTTGCAAAGTTCTGCTCCTTTTATTTCAAATCCAAATTCTAATGTTGACAACCCTATCGCGATCACTCCTTGTGTATTTTCAGTCTACGGAACCCGTAGCGCAGGAAGGGAGTTAAGTGCGAACCATCGCAACCGTTCGGAAATTCTAATGTATTATTATATTTATTCCGTTCAGTGAACCCTCTTGATGTTTACGAGTATCGGTTACATTAAGAAGTATCCGGTTTGTTTAGATATGTACAACTCATCCATTCACTAATTCTTTGATAGTGAAACAACTTAAAGTGTAACCCATACACGAATTGTGAATTACTATTTATAGGAACTAGTTTTGTGAATAGTTTCTGATAAGTGTAATTAATGAAACTAAAATTTAAATTAACAATTAATTCAGTTATTTATAGGGGTATATGTGTAAGTTATCAGTACGTTACAGTTTGTATTCGGATACCTCGTCTATTGATGTAGGATATATGGTGATGATATTATAAAAAAAGGCGGAAAATATGTCATAAGAACTTCGCTAGGAAACGTGCTCTCGCCCCCTCAATTCGCAACATATAACTATTTCTTTTTCTCCACCGACATTGAGAATATGCCGTCTGACTTCCACGTTTTATCTGAGACAGTGTGGCGTTACAATATTACTTTATGTATGTGTGCGTTATCGTGCCATTTGTTTTGGCAAAATACCATGTAGGTACGTCTCTATAGCTTTTTAGTTTATAATATCATTGATGATGATACCATAGGATGGTTGTAAGACATTTTCTAAGACCGCCTGGCTACCACCCTTATGCTAAAAATCTGTCGCTAAGCATCTAAACTGGTGGTTCGACAGCTCCACTTGAAAGCCCAGTCCTCTAGGTTTTGCGTCCTTACCATCTGGGACCACATCGTCGTTTAACGTAAGGACAGATTAAACCCATTAAATATGAAAAAAAACAGTAACTCATAATAATTATAATATAACTAGCGGGCCTGGCAGACGTTGTCCCGTCCTGATTATAAAAAAATCCTTGACAAATTATATACCAAAACATTCCTCATGAATCACTTTATCTACTGGTGAAAACCGCTTTAAAATCCGTTCAGTAGTTTTCGAGTTTATCGCGAACAGACAGACACGTTAGGGGACTTTGTTTTATATTATGTAATGATTGTTGAAATTAGGATTGTCAAACGAAATATGATATTTTCTATTGAGTCATTTTTTTAATCATTATACTCTGTCTAATGGCGTAATATAAAGCAATAACTCTATTACGGATCCCTAAAATTGAGAATACTTTAAATTGTATAGATAAATGTAGATGCCTGTAGTGTCCATATGTTAATATTGAGTCACACTATAACCGTATAAATATGCTGCTAAAATGCGACGTTTTATTCATTTCGATGAATATTTATACACAATACACGTTGATTGTACGAAAATTAACGTTTTAGCTTTAAAATATATTGCAGATTTTCGACTGTACCCTTACTACGATTTTGAATATCACTATCAATCATATGACGTTTGACGAGTTCAGAGTTGTAATTAATTTTATCAGAATTACTTATTTATATATATATATATATATATAAGGTTATTATATATGTTTCTATATAAATTTCTTCTGTACACGTGTATGTCACTGAACTCCTCCTAAACGGGTGGACCGGCGCTGCGGTTGAATTTTAGATTTTTTTATTATTATCAAGGCAGGAATACGTTTGCCCGGCCCGCTAGTCATATATAAATTAATTCTTATTTAACCAATATAAATATATAACGTTGGAGATCGCAATAATCTTATAAATCTAAAGGTGTGCCTGTGACTCCGTCCGCCTGGAATCTAATGTAAAAAAAAAACAGTGACTAATAAAATCATCTGAATTTATGAATTTACTTATCTACTTTTCTCTCGTACTTAAGTCATGTCTTTAAAATTACAATTAATTTTCTTATCAACCACCTCCGGTGCTGCTGCATCACATTCAAGAGACGAGACTACAACACGACCGGAACATTGATATTAGCGCCACCATATTATAAATATACATTGACACTAGCGCCATCATATTAGAAATACACATTGATACTAGCGCCATCATATTAAGAGACACATTGAAACTAGCGCCACCATAATAAAGATACATAAATAAGAATAATTATTATTATATAATTTTAATAAGACGTAAATAAGAATTGATGTCATTATATAGAATTGAATCATTAGTTTGATCATTATGAATAAATAGTATATTCTTTGACTTAATAGTTCGGCCTATGAAATGCAAGATGTCGTTGATCTACATGTCGAAACAGATTAATAAACACTGGTTTTAAAGAAGAGTTATTCAGACTATATTAATAATACTTATTATACTAGCTTTTGTCCGTAACTTTGCTCGCATTAATGTGGATTTGATTTATTTCTCGTGAAGAATATTTTTTTTCTGGATGAAAAATGTACCTTATGGCTTTTTCTGTACGCCTGTTTATGCAAAATTATCATGATAATCGGTAGGCTAAAGCGTAACAGCATAACAAATAAACAAACTCACATTCCCGTTTAGAATTTTAGTTAGTGGTTACAATCAATGAGTTAAAAGTGTGAATTTAGAGCGATCTGAAATTGACTACCTATTTCTAAAGGATTCATACCTTCTTTGGTCATACCGCGCGAAGAAAACTAGATGGATAATCTTCAAAAGTTGTTATTGTTGTTGTCGGTAGTTTGTCAGACCTAGGCTGTCATGCCTCTGTCAGTAGCGGCCATTTTGAATTTGAAAATGAAGTAATTGCAAATGGTGGGAAATCATAAGATTGGAAGGGACGATGTTGGCTTTTTGTTGGCATGATCAGACGCTTCATCGCAAAGCATGATTAAAATTTCGTAATCCTGCATTTGGACAACGAAACTTTGCAAGGCAACGCGTTCATTTGCTATTGCTGTATCGTATACCATATTTAATTGACATTAAAAATGTGTATCATAGTTTTGATATTCGTTCTGAAACAAGTTGTTGTGCCTAAAGTAGTTTTTTTTTATATATATCATAGGATGCAAGCGAACAGGCGGGTCACCTGTATTTAATGATCACCACAGTCAATAGACACTTGCTACATCAGGGGAGTCGCAAGTGCTTCGTCAGCCTGTGTTTGGGGACAGGGAAGTGGGCCTTCGGCGCTCTCACTGACCGAACGAAACGCAACAATGCAAGCACTGTTACTTCACGTCGGTGTTTCTGTGAGAGGGTGGTACTACCCTGGGCGAGCCAACGGATTCATGCTGAAACCAGTAATAGCTTCAGCTTGGCTCTACCACCTACACAGTTACCAACACTTTTACAACTAATTCTACATTTCGATGCCACTATAATAAGGTACAGAGAAGATTCTCGTATTTCATCAAAATTAAAAACTTACAGAATGAATACTTCATAAAACATTATTAAAGAGGCGAATGTTTACAAAATTATACGTTCAAATGAAATCATTGTAGTCTTGTAGATATAAATAAACCTAATAATTACTAGTCGCGTGTCTAAAGCGGAACGTGTTTGAAGCGCCAATGTAGTCACGGGCAACAATTATGTTATACAAGAAACCTATTTCGCGACACCTACAAACACGAACGTTGGTTGTAGTCACAACAAGTTTTTATTTGAATTTACCGGCTTTACATTCATTAGTACAACTGTTCTAGATGTTCGTAATTGAACAAGTAATGACGTCCGTACGTTTTTTTTTTTTTCGAACTGACTACTTTGGGGACAGGGAAGTGGGCCTTCGGCGCTCTCACTGACCGAACGAAACGCAACAATGCAAGCACTGTTACTTGACGTCGGTTTTCTGTGAGAGGGTGGTACTACCCCGGGCGAGCCAACGGATTCATGCTGAAACCAGTAATAGCTTCAGCTTGGCTCTATCACCTACACAGTTTCCAACACTTTTACAACGAATTCTACATTTCGATGCCACTATAATAAGGTACAGAGAAGATTCTCGTATTTCATCAAAATTAAAAACTTACAGAATGAATACTTCATAAAACATTATTAAAGAGGCGAATGTTTACAAAATTATACGTTCAAATGAAATCATTGTAGTCTTGTAGATATAAATAAACCTAATAATTACTAGTCGCGTGTCTAAAGCGGAACGTGTTTGAAGCGCCAATGTAGTCACGGGCAACAATTATGTTATACAAGAAACCTATTTCGCGACACCTACAAACACGAACGTTGGTTGTAGTGACAACAAGTTTTTATTTGAATTTACCGGCTTTATATTCATTAGTACAACTGTTGTAGATGTTCGTAATTGAACAAATAACGAAATACATTTACTAGAATAAAGAAATATAGAAGGAACATTGACATACAAAAACCCAACTACACACAGTCTCGAATAAAAGTAGCGTTGAAAAGCGTCCCGCAAAAACTCCCCAATATACATACGTGGTTATAGTTATGCGGTAAACTTATGATTTTGCAAATTCAACCTTACCTGAATGATTTAAATTTGTTTTTACAAGGACGAAAGCGACGCGGCACTATTTGAAATGAGTGCATGATCCAAAATTATGCACTCATTTCTGTGTACCGGCTGTGAGACGTTAAGTGTGCATCTTGGGTTTTTGTATATCAATGAGAAGGAAGAAAAGAAGTTGCTATAATAAAATAAATAAAGTGTTTAAATCGTTGTTTTTATATAGAATATAAATCTTAAATAGAACCTTTCACAAATATTTACAGAAAACGTATTTCTTAAAAGATAATTGTAGAAAACAAACAGTAATATGAATATTTGAATCAACAATTTGTCTTTAATATAATAACGTATGATGTCGAATTCGAATCTCTGATACAATGAGAGCAAAGTTCATTGTACCACGTCAAAAGCCCTTTATATTTTATCGTCTCCCCAAAGCCCTCTGCCCTGCGTCTGTAAGAAAGAATTTATTTAGCAAATTGTAAGATCCAATTCTGTGAACAGGGGGAGATGGGCCCCCGTCCTCGCATAAACATAATAACAGAGTTTTTGTGCTTGGTAATACACTGGAGTATTTCCACATTGTTAAGTTTAAATGCGATCTATTATTACATACGTGTTTATTATATCTATACTAATATTATAAAGAGGTAAAGTTTGTTAGTTTGTGACGGTGACGATGTAGGGAGTAATCTAAGGAACTACTAAACCGATTTTGAAAATTCTTTTACCAATAGAAAACCACGTTATTTGTTAGTGTCATAGGCTATATATTAACCGGAAAAATGAAAAGGTTTTTTTGTGGTAGTCGCATTTGCAAAGTAAGTCGGAGAAAAAACGGTCGAACGAAAACGTTTCTTACGAACGCTGCCTTTACGATGAGAGATATATGATTAGAGTTCTAGAGAAAAGTTGTAGAGCTTGATAACGCCTACAAAAAATTCAACGACAGCATATGTTTAATTTTTATATTTTTTTTTATAAATGTACCACCAACGAAGTGGACACGGGTCAGCTAGTAAAATTATATACTTAACTCAAGATTTTTATTTTCTACCAAATTATAGCTTTGATATAATAAATACGTAAGTACCATTTTTCAAAGAACAAGCCTCTCATATCTGCAAGTCTTTGCATTAACATATCAAAGGCAGTACTAAAACACAGTTTTATTACCATCTTAGAATTTGCTGAGTTTTTGAAGTTGAAATATAAAGAAACTTAATTTCTCAACAATCAAGGTTATTTGATTTAAAAAGATACGTGACATTTGGTTCACAATAAATTTAATAGGAATAAAACTTTACTAACAACGTTGATTATGCAGTACTATCTTCTGTCCGGAACTTCCGTCTGCATGGAATGATTACTTTGGGCTAAAGCTAACGAAGGCTCTCAAGAAAAAAAAACGCTTTTGAAATATTCTTTATTGGTGCTCCGTTCCTATGGTCTTAGCGTGATGATATATAGCCTATATTTCACGATAAATGAGTTATCTAACACTGAAATAATGCTTTATAATTAAATATTTGTATAGATATCTTTGAAAAATTAGAAAGAATATCGTGACTATGAGAAAGGCATTCAAAAACTAATTCTGTTTGAATCTATCTAGTCGATATCATTGAATGTGAATAACCATAAAAACTAACAGCCACTATCGTATCGACACTTTCATAAATGTATTTATGTGGTTCCAAAACGTGAGTACGCCGAGTTCGATGCTCCGATAGCTATGAAAAACTAATACGTGTCTGTCAATCAAGAAGTTTTTTTCTGTACTATTTGACTGACATCTTTGCAGATCAAGCAAAAGCAAAGCAAACTCATTATTGAGCTTTTATCAAACATTTAAAATTGTTTCTTTCGGAGTGATTATGGCTTAGTCGATAGCGTGTTCGGACATCGACTCGCGTCGATGGACGTAGATTCGAATCTTAGAACTGAGTTGGAGCTTCCTGTAAAGGAAAGTGCTGTGATGAAACTATAAATCAAAATCAAAAACACTTTATTCAATTTAAGCCTTAAGAAGGCACTCATGAACGTCAAAACTACCACCGGTTCGGAAAACAACCCAGTCATCGAGAAGAACCGGCAAGAAACTCGATCTGGTTTATCTTTTTAACAAATATATATAATATTTAGAATAATAATATATTCTATATAATAGTAAACGTCACCAACGTTTTTAATGGATGCACAGAGATGAGTCAATTCCAGGCATCACCATCGTTCACATATTGATCCACTCTATAATAGCCTTTTGACACCAAAACCCGCTTGACATGGCGCTTAAATTCGCAATCCGGCAATTATATATAGCAATATAGCATGATGGATTGGTTTTTTCTAAGTCCATCTGGCTACTTACCACCTAAAGTTTGAAATCTGTTGTTTGTACGATGTACGTACGTGTTGGTGTGTTCCGGTATCTGAACTTGAGAGCCAATCATCCTTTAGGTTCAATGTGTATACCATCTTAGACAACATCAGATGCGAGTGTGGTCAAACGCTGTTAACCTAGAAAGTATTTAAAAAATAGGAAGCTTATTACTTAGCCTTAGATTTTGCCCAAAGTTGATGCAATAAATGAAGTATGCATTTAAAACATACTTAAAGAAACTGGTATCTACCAAGAGAGTTAGAAGGGGAGGTTGGTAGTTAAAAAGTGACTACTGTTATCAATCACTAGCTTCTGCTCGCGACTTCGTACGTGTGGAATAGTTATTTTTGACTAACGCGTTAACGCATCGGAAGCTGTCGAAAGGGGAAATAAATGATTTTGAAACATTATTCACTCATTATTCATCATTCATAACATATATAGCCTATATATAACCTTCCCCAATAAATGAGCTATCTAACACTGAAAGAATTCTTCAAATTCCTGAGATTAGCGCGTTCAAAAATCAATTTATTTAAATTACTGAGTTCCTAATAAACAATTGTAAATCCTTATATTATAGAACATTTGTATTACTCATTTCTATTTACACAATATCCTAAAGCTTCTTTTAATTATCATTAAATAGTATTTGACGTTGACGTTGTTTACGCTTTTAGTAGAAAATGTAATATAAATTACCTCACACTGTGTTTTTTTCTACAATCACATGTTTAATGCACTCTCTCACTCTCGACACCGACACCATAAACCACTGAAAAGTATTAATGAATAATTTATACACATAATGTCACATTCTTTGTTCCTATTTCTTATAAATTAATTTGAATATGAAACGTAAATATTTCACTGCTTTATTAAATTAAAATTATAAGCCTGAAATTCAAACACTTTTGTCAGTTCTTATTATGATGGATCTATACGTAGTAATCTATAATTAATAATTAAACATTATATATGATTATTAAAAGAATATTTATATCAAATAAATAAAACTGTATGACTTAATGTACAATTAAAGTAAATACACACACTTTTATAACGGGTTGAACATGGTAGATGACGTAAATGATTATTCTTTTATGTGCGTTCAAAATATATGGAATGGTTTTACACAAATTACTTTTTATTGTTAATTTAAAATCTCGATCTAATTTCGAGTGGGTCAAGTTAATTGCATTTTATTCGAGAACTCGCGGTACTAACTAAATATTAATACAGATTACGTGCCGATCAGTGTTCATTGAACCGAAATTAACACATCTGCATAATTAAGCGTACAGGAATTCGTTCGAATGATAGCACATTGAAATTCGATAATTTTACATATGACGAACGAATTGAAACGTTTTTACGAATTCATAATATTCAGTTAAGAGATTAAATATAGTTAACACTTATGGCCATAAGGACTATCAAAACGTAACAGATAGTTGTAGTCCGGTGAACCTATCCGGTGTCAATAGCATAGTCAGTTCGAGAAAAAAAGGGGGCAATAGATAGTTTCTGACTAAATTCAGTCTATTTGGTCAAATTACAGTATCCTCCGAAAAAAAGTAAATTCATTTGATACAAATAAAAATACAAGGTAATTTGTAGCTTTAAATGTTCAATTTTTATTTTCTTTGTCCCCAGGTCTTAGCGGTTCGAAAGCGGATCTGCAGCACAGGCGCGAAGTGTTCGGTTCGAATTTGATCCCGCCGAAGCCACCCAAGACTTTCCTAACTTTAGTATGGGAGGCACTGCAGGATGTCACACTTATTATCTTGGAAGTCGCTGCCGTTGTTTCTTTAGGGTTGAGTTTTTACAAACCACCAGATGACCCAGCTGATGCGGGTACGTTCTTCTCCATATCTTTATTTTTTTTTTTGCTTACATCTAATTATTTATAGGGAAATTAAGATCTGATCATCTAACAGTAGATTTGTATGAAACAATAGGAAATTCGTATCTGCCAGAGTAAGATTTTGAATAATATAAGGCATGCGATGTATATAGCAGATTTATGGACCATGAAACAACACATGACATGTGGACATTTTCGGAATTATTCAAGCCAAAGTTTCCTGTATTAACGATCTGTTTACATGCAAAGTTGTTATCAGTATGAAAATTGAATTCAATCTCGTAATATAATTAGTTTAAGAAAGTAAATTAGATAAAAACATGGTTATTTCGAGGGAGTTTTATTTCAAACGATCAGAATCTGTAATTAAAGTATTGTTACTATTTCAACTACGTGTATTGTTGTTGAGGTTACAGTTTTAATTTATGCTAATTAATATACATTTAGTTTTTTCTGTGCATGTACCTAGATATAGTTCCATTGCAGAATCAGCGTATTAATGCATTTGTTTTCTCTTCTCGATAACAATTTGGAATCGTAGATGATCCTGGTAAGAATATAAGATAAATAAATGAAACCACTGTTCATTTTTGTAGATAAGCTGGAATCGTGACCTGCAGATATCATTTAGAATCATCGTTTAATTGAGACTTGATCTATATTCGTAGTAAATGTTTAGGAGTTTCTATGTGTTGTATGATTTACCATGGTTTATTATATCGAATTGTTGTCACTTTAAACTAGAATAGATATTCGATTGCCGATAATCGTTCGATTTAAGAAACCGTGGTTATAAGTAGATATGATTGATTTAGTTGCTGTAATTTTGTTAGGGCACTAGTCTCTACTACCTTATATTGTTTTTCAACTGTGTACACAATCCTTCGTATGTGTATATCGCTTTCGTATTTATGTGAGACATGTGATAATAGTTGAAAATATGTTGTAATTTAGTAGAAAATGTAATATAAATTACCTCACACTGTGTTTTTTTCTACAATCACATGTTTAATGCACTCTCTCACTCTCGACACCGACACCATAAACCACTGAAAAGTATTAATGAATAATTTATACACATAATGTCACATTCTTTGTTCCTATTTCTTATAAATTAATTTGAATATGAAACGTAAATATTTCACTGCTTTATTAAATTAAAATCATAAGCCTGAAATTCAAACACTTTTGTCAGTTCTTATTATTATGTATCTAGATGATTATTAAAAGAATATTTATATCAAATAAATAAAACTGTATGACTTAATGTGCAATTAAAGTAAATACACACACTTTTATAACGGGTTGTTACATGTTAGATGACGTAAATGATATCGATCTGAATGCTTATTCTTTTATGTGCGTTCAAAATATACGGAAATTGTTTTACACAAATTACTTTTTTTTGTTAATTTAAAACTCGATCTAATTTCGAGTGGGTCAAGTTAATTGCATTTTATTCGAGAACTCGCGGTACTAACTAAATATTAATACAGATTACGTGCCGATCAGTGTTCATTGAACCGAAATTAACACATCTGCATAATTAAGCGTACAGGAATTCGTTCGAATGATAGCACATTGAAATTCGATAATTTTACATATGGCGAACGAATTGAAACGTTTTTACGAATTCATAATATTCAGTTAAGAGACGAAATATAGTTAACATTTATGGCCATAAGGACTACCAAACGCAACAGACAGTTGTAGTCCGGTGAAGCTGTTAAGACCTTGCTACGTCAATATCGTAGTCAGTTCGAGAAAAAAAGGGGGCAACAGATAGTTTCTGACTAAAGTCAGTCTATTTGGTCAAATTACAGTATCCTCCGAAAAAAAGTAAATTCCATTTATTTACTGTCCTTTCTCTGATTTCCTAATTCATATTAAGCAGATACTTTGCAGTGTCCTTGATTGATAAAGACAAGGAGACATTAGTAGGACCAATATTAACTTCATCTAAGTAGAATCTATAGTAAAATTATTACAACCATGAAACTCTATCATTAATAACGGTTATGAACTTTATTATAATCTTCAACGTCTGTTCATTAAAACGGATGCAAGGCGTGACTATTATAGTGAAATTGGAATTAATTAATCCCCTGGCACTGTTCATAACGACTATTACAGTGAACCGGTATCCATTACCAACCAAGTGTTTCGCTTGATACGGTAGTGAGTACTGTTAGTTCCCGTAATCCGATCCTTCGTTCCATTCGCACATATCACCAGCTAGTAGTGTGACAGAGACAGCATGTTGTGTACCGTGGTGTTTATTGAATATTGATTATTGGGACACCGTAATTTTATCATTCAAAGCTATTGTTTCAATTACTGACAAATAATTTGCGTTATATGGATGGACCATTAAAATACATGGTATAAATTCTGAATATGCTTGAAGTTTTTTTTTATTATGTTCTAATAAGGTAAAAGTAATATTAAATTTATACTTCGATCACACTTTTCCACACATATTTTAGTTCTAGATTTAATATTAAAATTCACATAATATTATTCACATAATTCGCAAAATATTAAATAAAAAACGTAAGTCAAAACAGAAGCGAAGTTTCTTGCGCTTTATATATAAATTATTATTAAGGTATTTAAAAAACAAACACATGTACTGAGGTTAAGTATGCCATAATTTCTTAATATTCTTGTGCCTGTCACATTCGCACTTCCGCTGCGTTCGGAACTTCTATTCGTGACATCCGTGAAGAAACTTCGCTCCAAAGAAAGTTTGTACTAAATGAAGCACGGAATACCACATTGACACACGGAATACCACCCTTGACAAGTGTAATTAAAAAATAGAAGAATTTTCCTTGTCAAACATAAAGTCACCCGTCGATCATATTTTGTATTAAATCAAAATGATTCATATAAATATCATGAATTAATACATTTTCATATTACAAAATTAATATCAACATTTTATTAAATTGTAACTAGAGATGCAGAGAAGTAATTTTATAACAAAGTAATACTGAATATGTACATTGTACCTACATAGTTTCAGAAACAATACATTTGTGCAGATTTACGGGAAAACATGAACATTAAACACACAACCCGTCATGTGTCCCTAATTCCTTAAATACTACGTGATATGTGATCATGTGTAATGCACATTCCAGCACATTTGGACGAGGAAGAGGGTCACTACCAATGGATCGAGGGTCTAGCGATTTTAATATCCGTCATAGTCGTCGTAATAGTCACAGCGTTCAACGATTACACGAAAGAAAGACAATTCAGGTGAGTAAAGATTCACTTAAACATTTTCAATTTTTTATTTTGTGTAATTGACTTATTTAAATAATATATGGATGATATCATTTCCTACTCATACGATTTACAATCACTTTTCGCAACAGATGTTGCGGCAACGAAAATTGTATTTATATTTTCATAGGCAAGTTCTCTTGCTAGTCCTCTTTCTCCGTTTGCCTTATCCGGTTTGCAGTTATTTAAGCTTTAACTAGAAACCTACATTTATCTATCATCCTATCATATTCGTCTATCATTCTACCAATTGTTATAAGAAAATTAAATAGTTAAATTTAATCCAGAATGAATCTGTAGACATTAGCGTCCTCCGATGTGACTTCATCCAATGAATCGCACTTCAATAATCCAAAAAAATAATTACAGAAACGTTTGTAATCACAAATGTAATGAAGAAATTTGATAGTATAGTAGATTCGAAATTGTGTAATTGTCTAGCCATTGTATGGACAAACAATAAACTTCTCGACTGATTTTTTAAGACCGACATAATAAAATGGCGTATCATGCTTTTAAAAACCTAGTCATTTAAAAAAAATTACAATTGTACATTATATAATTTGTTATTGTTCATGTTCCTCACATTTTGTAATATATCCGATATATTGCCAACAGTCTGTTGACTAGTGCATCATAAGATCTACATTAGTTTGTATGGAGCTTGGTGTATGTGACACAGGGATTAACTGCAAACCAACAGTAGCTAGCAAAGCACTAAGGGAAATACCAGACCTTGAAGATTTTTTTAAAGTTAGGAACTTTATTATAATCTTCAACGTCTGTTCATTAAAACGGATGCAAGGCGTGACTATTATAGTGAAATTGGAATTAATTAATCCCCTGGCACTGTTCATAACGACTATTACAGTGAACCGGTATCCATTACCAACCAAGTGTTTCGCTTGATACGGTAGCGAGTACTGTTAGTTCCCGTAATCCGATCCTTCGTTCCATTCGCACATATCACCAGCTAGTAGTGTGACAGAGACAGCATGTTGTGTACCGTGGTGTTTATTGAATATTGATTATTGGGACACCGTAATTTTATCATTCAAAGCTATTGTTTCAATTACTGACAAATAATTTGCGTTATATGGATGGACCATTAAAATACGTGGTATAAATTCTGAATATGCTTGAATTTTTTTTTATTATGTTCTAATAAGGTAAAAGTAATATTAAATTTATACTCCAATCACACTTTTCCACACATATTTTAATTCTAGATTTAATATTAAAATTCACATAATATTATTCAGATAATTCGCAAAATATTAAATCAAAACGGAAGCGAAGTTTCTTGCGCTTTATATATAAATTATTATTAAGGTATTTAAAAAACAAACACATGTACTGAGGTTAAGTATGCCATAATTTCTTAATATTCTTGTGCCTGTCACATTCGCACTTCCGCTGCGTTCGGAACTTCTATTCGTGACATCCGTGAAGAAACTTCGCTCCAAAGAAAGTTTGTACTAATTGAAGCAGAGTTACACACGGAATACCACCCTGGACAAGTATAATTAATAAAAAATAGAAGAATTTTCCTTGTCAAACATAAAGTCACCCGTTGTTCATATTTTGTATTAAATATAAATATCATGAATTAATACCTGACAGGTAGCAATAATTTCTATATGCGGCCCTTATCCGATTTGTTTGATAGTACGTGCGTCATATGTGTTCCCGTGGCCGCGCATAACTCGTATAATCAGCCAGATAATGTGATAATATGGGTTTATTGGGTTATCGGTATTGTGGTGATATTTTTAATTTACGCGATCCGTTCATTCGGTTATTTGTTTTGAGCAACGACGCCATTCACCTCGCGAATGACCGAGGTACACGTATCAAAATGCTAATATTTTAACCTTGTCATAAAAAAACCTGTAGTATATAAGTATAGTATAATCATTTCATCTTCTTTAAAAGTATTTTTAAAGAAGTTTCAACACATGAATTATAAATAAATGTCCATAAAAACGGTCAATCTTAAATGCTTAGGCGATTCATTTGAGAATGATCCCTGCTCATCTTTTTTCTCGACTTGACTAATCGCTGTTGGCCTGAGGAGTCTTCATAGCCTCGCGAGTCTTTTTGGGTGAGCGTTTAAGGCGTTCAGCCGTATAACAATATAGTAAAGGTTACAGAAGCTGAACCTCTGCTTGGGCTATTGTCTGAAAGACAACAACTCGTATTGAACTAATCGTAACTAAGCGAGCTAATCTAACCATAAATAAATACATACATGCGTATTTTCATATGTGGTACTCCAGCGTGTTTGTTTTTTGAATCTAAACTTTGGCCAAGACGATCCCTGCTCTTTTTCGTTACACTACGCTTTTTTATACACTGCCACTTGATTAAATGCGAGGGTAATTATGAATATATTTGACGGTAAGCGGAAACTTGTATATAGAAAAACAGATTATAAATAATCCAAAAAGTATTAGATATAGAGTATCCGAAAATTGTATTTATATTTTCATAGGCAAGTCCTCTTGCTAGTCCTCTTTCTCCGTTTGTCTTATCCCGTTTGCAGTTATTTAGGCTTTAACTAGAATCCACCATTTATTTGAATCTCTTTGTGCCGTAGGATCTTCGTCTATCATTCTATCTATTGTTATAAGAGAATTATATAGTTAAAGTTAATCCAGAATGAATATGTATGTATGAGTGCTAAAGATATTAGCGTCCCCCGAGGTGACTTCATCCAACGAATCGCACTTCAATAATCCATAAAATGAATTACAGAAACTTTTGTAATCACAAATGGAATAAAGAAATTTGATAGTATTCGAAATTGTGTAATTGGTTAGACATTGTATGGACAAACAGTAAAATCCTCGACTGATTTTTTAAGACCCACATAATAAAATGGCGTATCATGCTTTTAAAAACCTAGTCATTTAAAAAAAATTACAATTGTACATTATATAATTTGTTATTGTTCATGTTCCTCACATTTTGTAATATATCCGATATATTGCCAACAGTCTGTTGACTAGTGCATCATAAGATCTACATTAGTTTGTATGGAGCTTGGTGTATGTGACACAGGGATTAACTGCAAACCAACAGTAGCTAGCAAAGCACTAAGGGAAATACCAGACCTTGAAGATTTTTTTAAATATTCCAGAGGACTCCAGTCTCGGATAGAAGGCGAGCATAAGTTCGCGGTAATCCGGGGTGCGGAGGTCAATCAGATACCTATCAGCGAAATCGTAGTCGGGGACATATGCCAGATAAAGTACGGTGATTTACTCCCCGCTGACGGCATACTGTTGCAGAGTAACGACCTCAAGGTATGATCTATTATGTATCTACCACTGTTGTTTTTTTTTTCATTTCTTGATAGTCCGGATTCCAAAGCAAAACATGAGACTTTAACTGTGGCGCCACTTATAAGAAAAATTACGCTGTTGTGTTATTTTCGAAAAATGTTTATTATAAACTGTTACCAATCGTTAACGCTGTAGTTTATTCACTGCTTCGTTTCGTATTGCAATTTACAAGAGTATTTACTATAATTAAAGAATATTCGTTGTTCATATCGTGACTTTTAATATAAGAATCGTATAGTGCACTCTCTTTCGCACCTACTTGTCGTTGCGTAATCTTTACTTGTCCGTACGTTACGAGAACATTGGCGGACCGTTGTCACTGTCAACAGCAGAATAATTATCGCTTCAATAACTCGTTGCGTAGGTTTAATAATTCATTATATCATTAGCTATTATAATAATCACCACTGCTACTTTTAAACACGTTATAATGAAATAAAATTGAATACACGTCACGAAAATAAGTATACATAACGTGCCACTGCCAACAGAAGCATTATCATTACGTATGTCTAAATATAGTCCACCGCAGCCATAACAAGTTTCGTCATACACGCATATAAATTTATCGGGTTTTATGTATTGATATAGCTTTTATTAATTGCTGACAGGTAGCAATAATTTCTATATGCGGCCCTTATCCGATTTGTTTGATAGTACGTGCGTCATATGTGTTCCCGTGGCCGCGCATAACTCGTATAATCAGCCAGATAATGTGATAATATGGGTTTATTGGGTTATCGGTATTGTGGTGATATTTTTAATTTACGCGATCCGTTCATTCGGTTATTTGTTTTGAGCAACGACGCCATTCACCTCGCGAATGACCGAGGTACACGTATCAAAATGCTAATATTTTAACCTTGTCATAAAAAAACCTGTAGTATATAAGTATAGTATAATCATTTCATCTTCTTTAAAAGTATTTTTAAAGAAGTTTCAACACATGAATTATAAATAAATGTCCATAAAAACGGTCAATCTTAAATGCTTAGGCGATTCATTTGAGAATGATCCCTGCTCATCTTTTTTCTCGACTTGACTAATCGCTGTTGGCCTGAGGAGTCTTCATAGCCTCGCGAGTCTTTTTGGGTGAGCGTTTAAGGCGTTCAGCCGTATAACAATATAGTAAAGGTTACAGAAGCTGAACCTCTGCTTGGGCTATTGTCTGAAAGACAACAACTCGTATTGAACTAATCGTAACTAAGCGAGCTAATCTAACCATAAATAAATACATACATGCGTATTTTCATATGTGGTACTCCAGCGTGTTTGTTTTTTGAATCTAAACTTTGGCCAAGACGATCCCTGCTCTTTTTCGTTACACTACGCTTTTTTATACACTGCCACTTGATTAAATGCGAGGGTAATTATGAATATATTTGACGGTAAGCGGAAACTTGTATATAGAAAAACAGATTATAAATAATCCAAAAAGTATTAGATATAGAGTATCTCAAAATAAAATTATGTTCTCCTACATTTGTACTGAACGCTTTCTCGCAACAAATGATAAATAACTTGATAACACAAAAGTGTATCAGTTTATAATGTTAGGTTCTAAAATAAGCTACCTAAGAACATTATCGTTTTACCGGACAGAAAACAAGTTCAAGGATCATTTAGAGCAAGTTTTATTGTCGAAAGGTTATCGTAATTGGCTACATCATTATGTGAATGATAGTGCTGTCGGGAATTTCGTCGTTGTGCATCCATTAAAATCATATATAACTATCTAGAACACTTGTGTGTAATTTAAAATGAAATTCATAAACTTATCTTACACAGGGATTAACTGCAAACCAACAGTAGCTAGCAAAGCACTAAGGGAAATACCAGCCCTTGAAGATTTTTTTAAATATTCCAGAGGACTCCAGTCTCGGATAGAAGGCGAACATAAGTTCGCGGTAATCCGGGGTGCGGAGGTCAATCAGATACCTATCAGCGAAATCGTAGTCGGGGACATATGCCAGATAAAGTACGGTGATTTACTCCCCGCTGACGGCATACTGTTGCAGAGTAACGACCTCAAGGTATGATCTATTATGTATCTACCACTGTTGTTTTTTTTTTCATTTCTTGATAGTCCGGATTCCAAAGCAAAACATGAGACTTTAACTGTGGCGCCACTTATAAGAAAAATTACGCTGTTGTGTTATTTTCGAAAAATGTTTATTATAAACTGTTACCAATCGTTAACGCTGTAGTTTATTCACTGCTTCGTTTCGTATTGCAATTTACAAGAGTATTTACTATAATTAAAGAATATTCGTTGTTCATATCGTGACTTTTAATATAAGAATCGTATAGTGCACTCTCTTTCGCACCTACTTGTCGTTGCGTAATCTTTACTTGTCCGTACGTTACGAGAACATTGGCGGACCGTTGTCACTGTCAACAGCAGAATAATTATCGCTTCAATAACTCGTTGCGTAGGTTTAATAATTCATTATATCATTAGCTATTATAATAATCACCACTGCTACTTTTAAACACGTTATAATGAAATAAAATTGAATACACGTCACGAAAATAAGTATACATAACGTGCCACTGCCAACAGAAGCATTATCATTACGTATGTCTAAATATAGTCCACCGCAGCCATAACAAGTTTCGTCATACACGCATATAAATTTATCGGGTTTTATGTATTGATATAGCTTTTATTAATTGCTGACAGGTAGCAATAATTTCTATATGCGGCCCTTATCCGATTTGTTTGATAGTACGTGCGTCATATGTGTTCCCGTGGCCGCGCATAACTCGTATAATCAGCCAGATAATGTGATAATATGGGTTTATTGGGTTATCGGTATTGTGGTGATATTTTTAATTTACGCGATCCGTTCATTCGGTTATTTGTTTTGAGCAACGACGCCATTCACCTCGCGAATGACTGAGGTACACGTATCAAAATGCTAATATTTTAACCTTGTCATAAAAAAACCTGTAGTATATAAGTATAGTATAATCATTTCATCTTCTTTAAAACTATTTTTAAAGAAGCTTCAATACATGAATTATAAATAAATTTCCATAAAAACGGTCAATCTTAAATGCTTAGGCGATTCATTTGAGAATGATCCCTGCTCATCTTTTTTCTCGACTTGACTAATCGCTGTTGGCCTGAGGAGTCTATAGCTTCACCGGACTTTTTGGGTGTCGGCCAATGACAATATAGTAAAAGTCACAAAGGCTGACCCTCGACTTGGGCTCTTGCCTTAAAGACTACAACGCGTATCGAACAAAACTACCCATTCGAGCTAAGTTAACCATAAATTTATACATACATGCGTATTTTTATATGTACTGCACGAATGCGTACTTGTATTTTGAATCTAGATTTTGGCTAAGACGATACCTATGCTCGTTTTCGCTACGCTACGCTTTTTTTTATACACTCGCTTAAATTTGAGGGTAGTTATTAATATATTTGACGGTAAGCGGAAACTTGCATATAGAAAAACAGATTATAAATAATGTAAAAAGTATTAGATATAGAGTATCTCAAAATAAAATTATGTTCTCCTACATTTGTACTGAACGCTTTCTCGCAACAAATGATAAATAACTTGATAACACAAAAGTGTATCAGTTTATAATGTTAGGTTCTAAAATAAGCTACCTAAGAACATTATCGTTTTACCGGACAGAAAACAAGTTCAAGGATCATTTAGAGCAAGTTTTATTGTCGAAAGGTTATCGTAATTGGCTACATCATTATGTGAATGATAGTGCTGTCGGGAATTTCGTCGTTGTGCATCCATTAAAATCATATATAACTATCTAGAACACTTGTGTGTAATTTAAAATGAAATTCATAAACTTATCGCCGGTTTCTGAGATACTCGGTTAAACTACCAATAGTTATTGACTCGACAAAGTTATCCAGTCAGTCAGTCATAATATTCGTCCGATAGGACAGGCGAAGGAATTAATCCATACTGCCAATTCTGAAGTTGTCAATATAGGTAAGTTCTTATGTATTCTTTATAGGCCTAATCGCCAAATCTTCTATATAATATTTCGTACATTTTCAAAAATCATCTTTTATTTCTGAAGTTGTCAATATAGGTAGTTCTTATTTATTCTTTAGTCAGTTTTATGTCCAAGTTAATGTAAAGGCATGCGCGCCAAATCTTTTCTATGTCTAAATTAGTGTAAAGGCAGAAACGCCAAATCTTATATAATATATTCTTTTTATCTTAGTCTATTTGTTAATAGTAGCGTACTACTATCTTCTTTGTCCAGAGTGTTTGTTAATTTCCATTGTCGAGTAGTTAATTCAATGTTCCAACAAGATGATGGCTCTCTTGTTAGAACTTTCCATGGAGTTTTTGTGGCATCTCAGAATTCATGGTCCGTGGTATTATTTTCCATTCACTTCACGTATGCACAATAAACAAACTTTATTACATAAAACACCACCAATTTTACACAATATAGAGTCAAGTAACACAAGATTATGAATAAAATATAAAATCCACTACATGACAGACCAAAATCCCGCCAAAAACTCCAAAGTTATCCATAAGATAAACTGTCAAATGGCCCGTTGAATCTTACTGACATTTATCGGCATTAATCATGTTTCTTCTTACTTTCTTTTTGTCATAGCATGCAAACGAACTGTTTGGTCACCTGATGTTAAGAGATCACCTCTGTCTATAAACACTAACAACACCAGGGGAGTCGCAAGTGCGTTGCCAGTCTGTGTTTGGGAGAAAGAGAGGGAGGGGCGAGGGGAGGTAGGCCTCTGGCGCTCGGTGGCTGACATGTTTTTCGAACCCGTGGTTGGGTTTTAACGCTCATATGTGCCTTCTCAGGTCCTAAATAGACCATAATAATGGCGCGATGAGCGATCTCATTGATGTAGTCCGGTGTAGCTGCGAATGCCTTTCCAAGCCAATAGCTTAGCTAATTCGAAAAAAAAACCTTATCGCAGTTATCCTCTCTAATGTTGTGTCTTCGAATGTCACACATGGCAATGATTCCTATGATCCACAAGTTATTCAAAGAGCTGTATTAAAAAAAATACTGCTGATGTATTTTATCTATAAATTTTTAAATTGTCTCTAAAACCAGTTTCTCAATTCGGTTGTACTTTTTTTTGTTTATTACCTTGTTACTTTGTAATATAGAAATCAATTTAGAAAGTGGTTTCTTTATTGTAGAGGGACTATTTTTAATAGAGTCCCATTTTAATTAAATTGGCCTTGGACCTTAGATATTCAAGATGCAAGAGGGAACTCTCCAAAATTGAATAGGGAATGTATATTGTTTAAGTAATTGATAGTTCTATGACAATTCTAGGATAACTATAATCAAGGACGTTCTAGTGCATTTTTTTTTATTCGGGTTTATTTTTTATTAAAATTGTATTATTCATGGAAACAAAGATACACCTAGCGATAGTTTATTCATATAAGATCTCTTCTGTGTGAAAAACAGTTGCTGGCGACGGATACCATTCCCAAGTGACTCGTATAATAAATTGAGAAGCGAAATCTCTTCGAGCAGAGTTCTTGAAGTATCGTTTCGTTGGATGGAAATAATCTCAACACCCTAAGGGTTATGTTGAAAAATGGATGCGTTGTTATATCTCATGTAACTTCTGTACTCGTTTGTCTCACTTAAAACATATTTTACTACGTTATATTCAAAACTAGCTCAAAAGATACATGAGATATAACAACGCATCCATTTTTCGACGTAACCCTTAGGGTGTTGAGATTATTTCCATCCAACGAAACGATACTTCAAGAACTCTGCTCGAAGAGATTTCGCTTCTCAATTTATTATACGAGTCACTTGGGAATGGTATCCGTCGCCAGCAACTGTTTTTCACACAGAAGAGATCTTATATGAATAAACTATCGCTAGAGACTAGCGACGCGTAGTCGAGGGAGCTGTGTACATTTAATATTGATATTTTGCAGTTCATTATACGTTTCACTGATTAATAGATACGAAAACCACACTAATGCTAATAATTTCAATTAATTAATATGCAAATTCAAAAGAGAACATATTTATTTAATTGTAATTTTACATGTATAATGTAACTTATTAGTAACATCGGTTAAAAAGTATCATTCCAACCTAACCCCTATATACAAACGTAATTATACGTAACCTAGAATAAGTTACTCTGAGAGCTCCCTATCTTCTTATAGCAGTTTGTTGTTTTAATCAGAAATAATAATATAATTATATTTTAATACGTAGCATTTTTATTCAAGATAGTTATCCAGAAATAAAAAAAGTTACTGATACTATATCACTACAGTAGAGCAATGAAAATAGGGTTGTCACTCATTTGTAAAATTTAAATGTATTATTACAACACAGTTTCGTGAAAATCGATTCAATCGTTTCGAATAATATATCCGACAAAAAACAGACTTTAATTTTATCTATACATGTAGATTAATTTTCAAGTAACTAGAAGAATCTATAACTTATCTTGAATATTAATTGATTTCAATCAACGATATCATGAATTTATATTCAACGGTAAAAAAAAACGCTTGTTTTCCTATCGCCATACTTTGTTACTAGAAGATAAAAATATTATATCATTTTCTGATTGATAGATAATAGTATTTCTTTAATTAAGTCGTTGATTACAATATAAAACTTAATAGTCACAAGATATATAAAATAATTCGATAGACCGTAGTTTTCTATAAATAAATACAGCCCACTATTAAATGTTCTACAATGTCTTAAAAATGTTTTATGGTGGTAGAGCCACGCTGCAACTATTACTGGTTTCAGCATGAATGGGTCGGCTCGCCCGGGGTACTACCACCGTATGGTTTATCATAGCAAACCGACGTGAAGTAACAATGCTTGCATTGTTGCGTTTCGTTCGGTCAGTGAGAACGCCGGAGGCCCACCTCCCCTCCCCTCTCCTCTTTCCTCTCCCTCTACCTCCCCTAAACCTTCCTCCCAAAGGGTGATAACGCACTTGCGACTTCTCTGGTGTTATTAGTGTCCATGGACGGTGGTGATCACTTAACAGCAAGTGACCCACCTGTTCGTTTGCCAACTATGACATAAAAAAAAAATTGGCTTTAAAAATTTGAATTCGGATTGTATCCCGAGCATACTAACTAAACCATAACAATGCTACTTACCTAAAGTTATTGCTACCTCTGTATCCTAACTAATATTATGAACACGAATGTGAGTTTATTTCCTTGTTATGTTTTCACGCCTTATTTATTACTAGCCTCTGGCCGCGACTTCGTCTGCGTATAATAATTACTTTGGGCTAACCCTCTCAAGAGGAAGTTAAACCCCGATTTTAAAACATTCATCATTGGTGTTCCGCTTCTATTAGCCTTAATGTGTTGATATATAGCCTATAACCTTCCTCAATAGATGAGCTATATAACACTGAAAGATCGGACAAATCGGACCAGTAGTTCCCGCGATTAGCGCGTTCAACCGAACAAATAAGCTTTATAATATTAGTATCGATTACAACTATTCTCTCGTACTTACCTCGAATGACGGATTCGAATTGCAATGACTTTTGATAGAGTCGACCGATTTTAATAAAACATAGACTAAATTACTCCCGAAGATATGGTTTATGATTTGTGATTTGAGGTTTTATTGTGAACGCAGTACTTTAGTAGTGATATATGTTCATACAAAGAGACAGACAGACAAACATTTCTAGTAATGATTGAACTGTATTTAATTACTTATTCCAAGATACGTACAACAATTTTTTTCACAAAAATCTAAAAAGTATAGATTCGTTAGATTTTCATTCTTATTGCATTCATTTATATTCTTATATGCATTTACTCGGGCGAATCCACGGGAAAGAGTTAAGTGTTCATGTAAAGGTGCCGTTTTTTTTTTTTTTACAAAAATGAGTATGTGAGTGCGACAGAAAACCGTAAGGGAATCTTCGAAAATTTTGAAGGTATTGATAAATTCAGTTGTTCGGTTGCCATATTCATACCAATGTTTAGTCGGGTTTTCTTTGTTAGTACAACCCTGCGAAGCCGGGGCGGACAGGTAATTATTTTATATTATATTAATACGTGAAGCCTAAATTTTGTATCCCTTTTTAACGGAATTGGGCGAACGGATGAACGTGAAATTTAGCATAGTTAAAGTTTATATGGAGGTGAAGTGCAGAAAGCTATTTATTTTATATAACATGCATTAGAAGTACATTAAATTAATTAAAATATGCATTACTCACACTAATGCTTCAATTTTACACAACATATACACACATGTAAATAAAAAAGATATTTTGACATCTGTCAATAAAGAACTTCAAAAAAGGTTGTGAAGGAGGTTGCTATGCTCGACTGTATGTATAATTTTACTCTTACGTTCCAATTACCCTTTTTCATTCTACATTCTACAATGATATTATAACATAATACACCCTTTGACAAAAGAACCCTAATAAAATTCAAACTTTAAAAAATCAATGAACTATGGTCGAATGTCGACATCTGGGCGCCCACTAGTTTTATTAAATCTTTTAATAATATGCTTTATATACATCCTTAAAAGATTTTAAAAAAAATTGTCACCTTAAAAAAAACAAGCCTAGATTGAGTACGTAGATAAATCCCGTACACTTCACCTCTCTGATAGCAATGAAGTCATTCGATAAACATACGGGTAATTAGGTAAGTGCCGCATTTTTATCATGCTTCAATATTTGTACGTCTTTGACTGAGGGATTGGAAGTTACGACTCGAGTAAATTCTTTGACAATGATGTCATTAAATTATCTATTTATATATTTATTTTGATAGGCGCCAGTAGGTAGGTCCAGGGCTGCAGATAGAATCTAATTTGAGGTAGGGCAGCAACGGTTACAGGTAGGGCGGAAGTAAAAAAAATATCATAATTGATCTGCCCTCGAATGTCACAAACTGTGGTATGTTCGGAAAAGTTTTTTTTTATTGTAGCACGGCAAAATGAACTGCACTTTGCGTGATGGTAAGCACAGTACAATACAAAAACAATGGCGACCATCGAGTGACACACTATCCATCGCCGGTCGCCGCTGTCATGCCGGCCTGCGAAAAGCTGGATTTTTTTTTATATCATAGGTGGCAAACGAATATGTGGATCATCTGATGTTAAGTGATCACCGTCCATGGACACTAACAACACCAGAGGAGTCGCAAGTACGTTGCCACCCTTTGGGGGAAGGGTTTGGGGAAGGAGAGGAGAGAGAGGAGGGGAGGTGTGCCTCCGGCGCTCTCACTGACCGAACGAAACGCAACAATGCAAGCACTGTTACTTCACGTCGGTTTTCTATGAGAGAGTGGTACTACCCCGGACGAGCCGACCCACTCATGCTGAAACCAGTAATAGTTTCAGCGTGGCTCTACCACCATAAAATATGCACAGGCTGATCCCGAAACGCGACCCGTAGAAGCGAATCACTATGACGGGCTTTTTCGCAATATACATGGTGGTTGCGACCCAGTCCTGCTGTAGAACCCTACCACTCCGCAACCTATCGCTACAATTTTTTTATGTCAAACAATTTAATTATGTTAGTTTTTATTTTTGGTATTTTTAAGGTAAGGCATTGCCCCACAATGCCCCCCCAGCTACGGCTGTGGGTAGGCCTATGGATATATAACAAAGTACAAGTCTCTCAGTGGTCGCAATTCCACCATAACACAAACTTTTCCTTATCCCTTTACTATTTATAGATATATATCATGTTATACAAATATTGCAGATAGTTAATAGAGAATTTAATGCATATTAACAAACGAAAATAAAGGGGTAATCTCTGGTTCCGTTAATAATTTCCGGAGTAATCATTAAATAAAATATACTGTTACTTCAGGTTTAAGTATTAGTTTTATGGTTTTTTTTTTCGAACTGACTATGCTATTGACCCAGCAAGGTCTTAACAGCTTCACCGGACTACTAAGGCGAGCGTTTAAGGCACTCAGCCAATTTTATTTGACAACTAGCTCAAGGGTGCACGGCACACCTCGGTTTGGGCTGTTGCCTGATACATGCAATTCGCGATCTATCTAAGCTAACCTAAACTAACTATTCATACATATATGTGTACCAGGCATAGATACTTCAACAACTCTTATATATATTTCGTATCGGATAATGTTTTATGGTACGACCATAGACTTACCTAGTATTAAATGACGATGTTCTGTGTGTTCCAAGATGGTAAACACGCTAAAGTTTGAGGGTTACGGACTTTTAAATGCAGCTGCATGAACATATCTACAGGTGCTCGGTGACAGATTTTCAATTTGAGGAGGGTGGCTAGCCAGGCCTTAGAAAAAGCCCTACCACCGTGCTATGGTTACATCGCGATGTGTTTTTGCACAAAAAATCTTCGCCTCATTTGCAACAATTGTAACCTATATCAATCGTAATACGCTAACTACTATTCCCTTATCCTTCCCTTATCGCTCCAAAGTGACGACTTCAATCGAACAAACAAATTCATTACAAACGTTCTTTTATATTTGCAGATCGATGAATCATCGTTGACGGGCGAATCGGACCATGTCAAGAAGGGTGAATCTTTTGATCCCATGGTGCTATCCGGTACACACGTCATGGAAGGTTCGTAACACTTTGAATATCCTATTATACACTGTTGGCCTTTATTATTGCCTTAACTGACCTTTGTTATTGCCTTAGCTGACCTTTATTATTGCCTAATAGGCTTAACTATAATCACACGTGATGTTAATTGACAATGTGATTATATGTAGGTGAAATAATGGTTAGAAGTTTTCTAGTGTAGCTACTGGAACATTAATCAATAATATTTGGCTACAGAATATGCTAACTTATTTGTTAGAAAAATAACATGCTAGCGACATTAGCGAATGTTTATAAGTGATATTTGATTTATTTATATGATTATCGTTATAAATTTAGATCGTTCGAGTCATTCGACTTAAGGTTTAACTGTAGTACTTGCGTATAAAGGCTTTCAAGAATGGAATTCGATAAAACAATCAATGATATGAAATATTTCGCAATCGAATTTTAAACTTTAATTCGAGTTTTTTAAAAAATGTACAGTTCGATTTAAAACGATATCTATCCTAAACTTTTATCGTTCCTCAACTTTTAAGGCCGCCTTGGTAATGGAACTTCTCAAGTTACCATTTATTTTCGATTTTAGAAAATTTGAAATTGTCATCAGAATTGAATATGGAAGGTTCCAATTTTCAAAAATTTGAAAATAAATAGTAATTAGAGAAATCCCATTACTAGACCGAAGTTACAGTTAGGAATATGTATATGTTAAAAAAAAACTAGAATAAACGAATATACATTCATTTTTTTTAACTCGATGCAAAGCTGAAAATTCATAAATCTTTATAAATAATTTTGAATATCTAACAGTATTTTTTTTCTATAAAGGCCATATAAAAGTAACAATTTACAAAAAGTGCAAACTTGGAACATCTGTAAGAAATTTATGTAAAAAAAACTATCATTTGAACGAGTAATAAAAAACCAAAAACCATCCTATTTGCCGTGGAATACTCCATAACCATGATTATACCGTATTGTATTATATTACAGCTATGTAATTATAAGTAAATATTAAAACGATTAAAAATATAATTATATACCCAAAGGTATAAGTACACACACACATATATATATATATATATATATATATATATTGTGTGCACCTGCAAGTGAGGAAGCCAAGATTCTATGGAAGTTTGTGTTGAAGTCTGTTT
>MU159121.1:76721-98727 GCA_015888305.1 Antheraea pernyi | reverse complement strand
TATATATATATATATATATAAATATATATATATATATATATACTTAGGTCTACATAGAACATATCAGTCCCATCATACCCTAATCTTAAAATATTCACCAAAGAGACTTCAACACAAACTTCCATAGAATCTTGGCTTCCTCACTTGCAGGTGCACACAAGATTCTATGAAAGCTACCCTGATCTAATCTATTGAGTTTTAACTCATCGATGACAGCTTTTCTTTGTACTTTATTGCGGTCACATTCCATCAACAAGTGTTGCAAGTCTTCTATCGTTCCACACGTTATACAATTGGGTGATACGGTTTTCCTCATAAGAAATGCAAACTTGTTGAATGGCATATGTCCGGAACGTACTCTGTTTGCGATAATAATAAATGATCTATTCAAGTTACTGCCATCACATATACCATATATGGGGCGGCTCACTTTGAAGCGTTTTATACCAGATGCCTTTATCTTTTGATCGTTATCTTTATATAAATATCCTCGTCACGTGGTATTTACAGGCTCTGGTAAGATGCTGGTGACGGCGGTCGGCGTGAACTCGCAAGCCGGTATTATATTCACTCTACTCGGTGCTGCCGTCGACAAGCAAGAGAAAGAGATCAAGCAGATGAAGAAAGGTCAGTGACTCACATCATCTTCTCTCCTCGTTGAAGCGTGTTGTTAAAGGTTGCGGTAGCACTAGTTATATCGTGCCCGTCTCTCCCCATGTCATGATGTTGCTAGCGGGTGCCTTTTTTGTCGCTCTTCTGTTTAATACTCATTATTATACTAGTTTTTGCCCGCGGTTTCGCTCGCGTTAAAAGAACATTTGATCGAAACACACTCTTCGATGCCGGCAGTGTAACAGCGATACCCGTGGTATTGCATATATCCATAGGCGACGGTAACCATTTACCATCAGATGAGCCGTCTGCTTGTTTGCTGTCATTTAGCATTTTTTTTAAATCTCACCTCGGGTAATCTACATTTTCTCTGTACGAAGACTATACTAAGTTCTCTTCCGTACCCCTGAAAATGTGTATAAATATGTAACATCGTTGAGACATCGTTCTAGTTAACTCTGTTGTTTTTTATTTATTTATTTATAATTGTAGATAATGCAAAACAATATTAAGAAGAAGTATACTAGACTGAAAACCTACAACGCTTTATAACATCGATACAACTTTAATAATAGATTAGGAGAAATAAAAATCACGTATATTAACTGTATTTAAATTAGTTTGTTCTGCTTCACTAGCTTTTGTCCACGGATTTACTCGAGTTTAATGTATATTTAACACATTCCGCGGAACAGTATTGTTTTCTGAATTGAATGTGTATGAAAAACTTCACGGTGCTAAGTTGTGTAGTTAGCGCGTGAAAGCGTGACGAACGAACAAACTTGTGCATTTATAATACTAATAAGGATTTTTAACTTTTCAACGCGAACCGATGTATTATGAACAAGATGTGCCCGCGACTTCGTCCGCGTGAAATCTTATTTAAAAAACGGTGATCAATAAAGTCACCTGAATGTATTAAGCCCCATTCACTTGTATATTTTTCTCTCGTACTTGACTTGAGCCGTCGTTCAAATTACAACTTTTTATAGAGGATACCGATTTTAATGAAACAAAAACTCAAGTTACTCCCGTAGATATGATTTATTACTTGAGGTTATTGTGAACCCAGTACTCTAGCAGTGATGCGTGTTCATACAAACAGATAGACATACGGACAGACATTTAAACAAAATGATTGAAACGAAAATCTAAAAAGTACAGACACATTCTTATTGTATGTATAGATATATTATAGATTAATTGAAGAATTCTAAACGCGATTACGAATAATATCCGATTTATTACGATTTATAGAACTCTAGTTAACGCGATATAAATAATCCATTTGTTTAAAAATCGACATTAAACTAGGAGAGAATAAAGTGTATTTTGCAACAAAAAAGGCATCCCGCGTACAGCAAAATGTCCTGCAGATATATAGTTGCATCGTTATTACCTAGCTCATTTATCGAGAAATGAATTCTAGAACGAACGAAATGGAATTCAAAATCGCTTGTCGATTAAAAAAAACATATTTATTATTTATATTTGTGGTTAGTAATTGTAATATATATTTCTTAAATGAGCATGGTATAAAACAAATTTCGCTTTGTTGAGTACATTAGTATGAAAGTCCAGTGAAGTGTCAAGTCTGTTCTCACGTCAGAAGTCATGATTACGCCCTTATGGGATGGCGAACCGTGTGTAGGTGAAATTGGTAAAAATGCAAGTCTGTATTACATAATTACACTGTAAACTCTTTATATCGAACCAGTACTAACGTGTAGCGTAAGCTCAGAAAAAGAAAAACCCCCGATTTTGATACAATCTTCATTGGTGCTCCGCTCCTATTGGTCTTAGCGTGATGATATATATCCTATATCCTTCCCCGATAAATGAGCTATTTAACACTGAAATATTTTTTGAAATCGGACCAGTAGTTTCAGATATTACCCCCTACAATCTCACAAGCTTTACCTCTTTATAATATTAGTATAGATTTCAAGGGACCGAGCATTTTTTTTTCGTTATAAAGAGTTTCTGTCATACGGAAGGAAGAGAAGAAATGAATGATTTTGTGGTAATCCAACCAAACTGAGCTAATTTCTACGTTATAGAAAGTTGTTCGTTATAACGAACAACGTTATAATGTAAAATTGAATTATTAAAAATGTGTACCACTTTTTACCAGTTTCATCTCTCAATCGAGTCGAGATTATTTTATTTATTGATTATAAAAAAATTATATTCATTTTTATTATTATTTATTTATATGTTATTTCCAATTATTATTATACGGTCTTGTTGTACGTGTGTTAAATGTTTTGACTAATAGCGTGATATGTCTTGTGGGAGCATGGTATATATATGTTACATTGAGAATTCTTTTTATGATCGATAAAAAAAAATAATCTCTTTCGTGTACAAAAAAAAAAAACAAGTAAACAATATACAGCATATGTAAATGCGATTTAAGCACTTGTGGCCATCGGAAATGGTGTCGGTCTGTTCGCAAAGTCACAAATGCTTAAAGTATATTTTATTTAAAATACCTTTAGACATAGTGCCTCATACATTATAGTGTGACCCGTTCAATGACATCCGATTTTTGTTTTCTCCACCCCCCCTCCGACCCGGCCCGCTGCACGCCCACCTCCAAATCGACGATGAACAAAAAAAAATGACTTAAAAACAAAAACCAAAAACATACACATTCGAATTGCATCGTGTCAATGTCGTGGTGACTGCATGATGTATAAATAAATATATATATCTATATAAAAAATATATCGGATTGTTGTCATATTTGTGTATGCTTGTATGACATAATACATCTCGGATGTGGATAAAATTGATGCAAGTAGAAGCTAAAAAGCAGCAACGAAAGGGAACACAACGCAAGAGTTTGTCCGGTAAGTAGATGAATCCTTTGCTAAATCCCGCTTACACCTGTGTACACTCGGGGCCAGAGTTAATTGTATATTATTTATAAAAAAATAATATTTATTTTCAAAACGCTTTAACAATTCTTGTAACGGGGTGCCTCCGGTGCTTGGTTATGTCGCTTCAGCTTATAATAGATTTAATTTCGTAGTATCTAACCTGCCCTTCAGTGTACTAGGCTTTTTCTCTTTTCTCCAGCACTTTCCACGTGTTTTTTTTTACATTTTAGAGTACACAAATAATTTTGGGCTGCGTTCGAACGTCTATAATTTTTTAATTTGTATGTGAATGTTAAATTTATACCTTGTCACATGATTGTATTCTTGGTACGTGTCTTTACATCTACACCTAAACGCATTCCTTTGTCTCTTCATTTCTTTCACGATATGTCGTTGTTTTACTTTTTCTAACAGTTGTATGGCATTTATTGTATAATATAGTTTCAAATTTTCATAATAATGGCATTCATTTACATTATATTTATTATTATTTTATTCTAAAATCATAACAAATAACATAAAAAATACTATCACATTAATTTTGTCTTGAACTGTACAACGCTCGCGTATCACAAATAACACACGAATTGATTTTTTGGCGGGATTTTAGTCTCATGTACTGGACTTTATATTTTGTTCATAATCTTGTGTTACTTGACTCTATATTGTGTAAAATTTGTAGTGTTTTATGTAATATAGTTTGTTTATTATGCATAAGTGAAGTGAATGGAAAATAATACCACGGACCATGAATTCTGAGATGTCACAAAAATTCACTGGAAAGTTCTAACAAGGGAGCCGCCATCTTGTTGGAACATTAACATTGACATGATCGCACGACACTAACTTGTAATACTATCAACTACTCGACAATGGCAGTAATAATCTAGACGATTGGTTACTAAAAAGAAAGTTAAAAAAACACATACACACGAATTTAAGTGTTTACTAAAATTCTAATACTAATTTGAACATATTTATTTTAAACAAAAAATATTAGAAGGAGTTTTTGGCGGGATCTTGGTCTCTCATGTAGTGGATTTTATATTTTATTAATAAAATTGTGTTCTTTGACTCTATATTTTATAATATTGGTGCTTTTTTATGTAATATAGTACGGTTATTGTGCACAAGTGATGTGTCTGGGAAATAATACCACAGACCATGAATTCTGAGATGCCACAAAAACTCCATGGATAGTTCTCTAACAAGGGGCCACCAACTTGTTAGAACGTTGTTTGTCAAAAATAAATAAAAAAAAAAGAATTTTAATTAAAATTATCGAAAATATTATTATCTCTTTAAAAAAAACTCTTCAGGTATTATTTCTAAATTTGCACACATGTAAATTAAAAAAAAATCTTTTCTTTATACTAGTTCTGAGATTCATTCTATCTAGCAATCTAACAATTTCTACTACAAAATGGCTATTAGTGCTTATCACAATAACATAAACATGGAATAACAAATAACAAAGGTCATACGCTCGTAATATTACATATATTTTCGATATTCACTGGTTTAACAATATCTCACAACGTACATACAATAACTAAAGAGTATATATAGCTATTTACATACAGAACGCGACCAAGCCAAGTAGACGACTATCAAATGTTAAGTCAAGCTATTCGGGTACGGCTTGCAAAAAAAACACAATTTTAATTTTAACCGCATCAATTTAGTATTCAATAGTCGGTGTTCTATTTATTATTCTCATTTTTTATTGATAAAAAAAATCCTGAACGATTACAGGAATAGACTAAACGGGAGTAAATAATACAGCTTTAGAAAAAAAATATATCTTAGCATGCTATTATTATTATTCTAAAGGAGGACTATGTAGGCCTTAGTCCCTGTATCACTGCGACCAGTAGTAGTCCGGTGAAGCTGTTAAGACCTTGCTTGGTCAATAGCGTAGTCAGTTCGAAAAAAAAAAACTGCGACCAGTAATAATCTTAGCCTAATTCGTACGAATGGATTGTAGTTGTGGACGGTACTATAGCAAACGTAGTATCCGAGGCAGTATACGGGCGGAGAGATCGCATACCACGCGCTCTTCTTAGCTTGGTCGTAAATACTACTTACATATCACCATCGATTTTGATAATGAAAACATCGAAGCTATTACACTTTTCAATACATTGACGTTCGCATTAATAAACCAGGTGAGGAGGATGCAACACTGCCAGCGTCGGGCAACAGCCACGGCGCGAACCACGCGAGACCGGACGACAACCACGTGCCCGCGCCTGCCTCGGATAAACCGCCAGCTGAGACATCGCACAAGAAGGAGAAGTCCGTGCTTCAAGCCAAACTCACCAAGCTCGCTATACAGGTAAAAAAATAAGGTGTCGTAAAGACAAAAAAGAAGTGAAGCTTTTTATAAGAGGTTTCACTTCAAAAAACCTTCATTTATCCCCCTAAATAGTTATCCCATCAAACACATAAATACGAAATGAGAGCCAAATTCAATATTATGTCTTCAATGAGAAAAGAAGTGAGATCCTGAAATTTATTCGTAACAACATAAATATTTTATAACAACTCAAAATATTATATCTTCTTATAACTTAGCATAATATATTGAAGCCCATGGTCCGAATTGAATAGTTAATATGACATTATCCAAATAAAAGTTGGAGCACATATATATCTCGCAAATATATGAGCCAAATTTGACATGTTTATGTGAAATAGTTTTTGAGATATGAGGGGGTCAAAAGTGGCTCCAAATGGTTCGTGTAATATTACACACGGTAGCGCGCTCTCGCAATTCTGTTAACTTGAACTTGGCTTGACACGCTGCCGCGTGTCTAGATAAAGCAAGTTATTCGCCGAGTCAGCAAAACTATCAATTATCGCTGACTCTTTCTTTATTTAACATACCAAATGTTTCGTCCCTTGTTCTCAAGTTATTTCGCGACAAAGTTGGTTTCACAAGTCAAATCTACATTATGACGAGCGGAACCGCGGACAAAAGCTAGTCTAAGACACGTGTCGATAATCAACAGATCGGGTATGCCGGTTCGACCATAGCCGTTCTCACTGTGATCATCCTAGTGATCCAGTTCTGCGTCCGTACGTTCGTAATGGAAGGGAAATCGTGGAAGGCGACTTACATCAACAATCTAGTGAAACATCTCATCATCGGTGTCACGGTACTCGTCGTGGCCGTACCAGAAGGTCTCCCTCTAGCGGTTACACTGTCACTTGCTTATTCCGTCAAGGTATGTATGGTAGTTTGTGTATTTACATATTATTTTAAGTAGCTGAATACTCATAGACCGGGGTCGATAATTTTTAAAACCAAAAAAAAATAATAGTAGGATGTGAAGCCCATTAGAAAAGGAGGGGAATATTATTAAAATAAAAGGAAAAATAATTTTAGGGGATATCTGAGGTCGGGAAGGGGATGGGGGTGAGTTTTTAAGGGTAAAAAACGGTTTTTCTCGATTTCCGGCAAAACTAAAAGTCCTATCGAAAAAAGTCAAATGACAAAGTTGTAGGTAATAAAGAGATCTAAAACTTTTGTATTTACACTTTTTTCACATAACCTCAAAATTTATGTGAAAAATTAAAAAAAACCAAGTTTTTGGTTTTTTTATTTTTATCTTTTACAAAAAAAAAAAATTTTAACGAAATTTGATGAATACTTACCTTTTTATGTTCCAAATACGTTGTAATTTATTTGATTAAAAATATTTATTTTTTCACCTTATTTCGAATTAATATCGAAAAAGCACCCTAATTTTCAATCGAAAATCCACCCGTCAAAATACCAGCTTTTTAAAAAAAAAAGGCTTCTACCCTGGTCTACAGAAATGTATGCATAAACGTAACATGTTCCAAATAAGAAGATAATTGTCAAACCGCCATTATGATTTCCATTTGCATCACGTAATTGTAGTGAAAAATGTATCATCGCAAAAACAACTCGTCATGTTTGTCACATCACCGGCTATACTTTTATAAAATACAAACACTTATCCACAGTCTTATGAAATTTTATTATTTCTCGGTAGCGCTAAACTGAAGTATCTATTGACACTAACTGACTGCCATTTGTTAATATACCCACGAATATAGACGACATTTTCAAATAAAGTAATCCAATAAATTTTCATCTAATTTTCACTTTTTATTATGGCAATTTAAACTATTAATTTTATATTTCTAATAGGACGTTTTTTTTTATCTCTTAGAAGGCAAACGAACAGGTGGGTCACCTGATGTTAAGTAATCACCACCGTCCATAGACACTTGCAACAACAGAGGAGTTGCAAGTGCGTTGCCAGCCTGTGTTTGGCAGAAGGGGGAGTGGGGAAGAGGGGAGGGGAGGGGGGAGGTGGGCCTCCGGCGCTCTCACTGACCGAACGAAACGCAACAATGCAAGCACTGTTACTTCAAGTCGGTTCTCTATGAGAGGGTGGTAGTACCCCGGACGAGCCGACCCATTCATGCTGAAACCAGTAATAGCTTCAGCGTAGCTCTACCACCTACAATATTCTACTACCTACGTTATATATATTTTATATTTTTGTCGGTGACAATTTTGTCTCCGAAGAGATTATCTTCTCATGTGAAACGTGTTATATTTATTTCTTTGGCGCGTTCTGTCTTCTAAACGGTTAAATTTATTTTAACACTCGAATTGTCATTAGATTTTGTAAAAATAACAATTTTTCTATAGAAAATGATGAAAGACAACAATCTTGTGAGGCATTTGGACGCTTGCGAAACGATGGGTAACGCGACCGCTATATGTTCGGATAAAACTGGTACACTTACCACAAATCGGATGACGGTCGTACAGTCGTACATATGCGAGAAACTGTGCAAGGTCACGCCCAACTACCGGGACATACCGCAGGAGGTCGCCGAGACCATGGTCGAGGGTATGTCCGTAAACAGCGCGTTCACGTCCAGGATAATGGTGAGTTTTTTTTAAATAAATTTGGCTCGTCCTTAGGTGATACAGTGCATTATATTTGTTCACGTGAACGAATCGTCTTACAAAAGATTTCTTTTTCAGCATTATTCTCTTTGTTGTAACACGATATAATGACGACACTGTACCTGATGATAGACACGGTGTAATCCAAAAATCCTCCCAACAGTTAGATATATCCTATATGACCCCGAACTGCGACAAACGAAATGAGTCACTATGTCAGGCATGTTATTACTGTGTAAACGATATGTCTCATTGTCGTGTCGGTCGTTGCATATACGTTAAAATAACTGACCATTATATGTAACGACAATTTTTATTATAATTAATAAGCTTAATTGTTTTCATTGTTGTTACGAAGGGGCGGTCGCAGGAAATGTGACATACTTACGAAGGGGGGGTCGCAGGAAATAGGATATCGTTACGAAGGGGGGATCGCAGGATATATAATATCGTTACGAAAGGGGATCGCGGGAAATATGACATCGTTACGAAGGGGGATCGCAGGAAATATGATATCGTTACGAAGGGAGTTCGCGCGAAATGTGACATCGTTATGAAAGGGGGATCGCAGGAAATGTGATATCGATATGAAGGGGGATTGTAAGGAGAAAACTAGAATGATATTTTTTTTTTATGAACGGTCCCCTTACGAGTTGTTGTCTACGTATCTAGCCGTCCCTGGACCCGACCGCACCGCCGATGCAAGTCGGGAACAAGACCGAGTGCGCGCTCCTCGGGTTCGTGATCGGGCTGGGGCAGAGCTACGACGCGGTCCGCGAGAGGCACCCCGAGGAGTCGTTGACGCGGGTCTACACGTTCAATTCCGTACGCAAGAGCATGTCCACCGTCATACCGCACAAGGGCGGGTACCGCCTCTACACGAAGGGTGCCTCCGAGATCGTTCTCAAGAAGTAAGTCCGTTGTTAGACACTAAAATTTTTGTTTTAGGAGAATCGTTTGAATACTATAGAAGGTGGTGTGCAGCAGCGCCATCTAGTAGCGATTAAAGAAAAAATTATTTTCGTCGTTTTTTGTTTTTCAAGAAGATCGATTGAGTAGTTTAGAAGTTGGTGTACGGCAGCGCCATCTAGTAGCTGTTTAAATAAAATGGATTTTTTCCATGTATACACCGTTGTTTATAGGATATGTAAATGGTATTTTCATTATTGAAATATGTTATGGATACTGCATTTTTTTTTTTCAAGAAGATCGGTTGAGTGATGTTGGTGTGTGACACCGCCATCTAGTGACGATTAAAGTAAAATGGACTTTTTTTATATATACACCGTTGTTTATAGAATATTTGTATAATATGTTATGGAATCTTCATTTTTTTTTCAGGAAGTTCGGTTGAATAATCTAGAAGTAGGTGCGAGGCAGCGCCATCTAGTTACAATTAAAATAGTTATTTTCTATGTATACACCATTGCGTATAGGTATTCTATGTGAATTATATAATCATTATTTAAATATTATGAAGCGATACATTATACCATTGGCAAATGTATGGCAAGTGTAACTACAGCATACACAATTACTTGTACTATTTTAGATATAGACTAGATGCGCCCGCGACTTCGCACCCGTTTCTTATAACTTTTTATCTTAATTTATCCATTTTTATATAGATTATGTATTTGACTTTAATGAATTATTTGATTTCCCTTTCACAGATGTGCATTCATATACGGACACGAGGGTAGATTGGAGAAGTTTACACGCGACATGCAGGAGAGGCTAGTGAGGCAAGTTATAGAACCGATGGCCTGCGATGGCCTCAGGACCATATCCGTGGCCTACAGGGATTTCGTACCCGGCAAGGCGGAAATAAACCAGGTAAATAGTCCATAATAATTATGGTTATAACCTAGTTTGTGAACCCTTGAGTTTTTCTGCGTTTTTTTGTAATTTTAACAATGTATTACACCGATATTTTAACAGTACCTACATAAGAAAAACAAACAAAAAGTATAATTCAAAATAAAAGGTATACTTTGCTTGAAAAATTTCTTTGTAAACAACGTTTCTACTTCGTCTCTCCTGCGCTTACGTACCCCACCGTTTGCCCCACTTTTATATAGCAAGAAAATATATATTATAGTGTTTATAAAAATCGTATTTTCTTAAAACTTTATATTAAATTGTATTGTGGTTATTACCTTTAGACAAGAACCAAGTTTTTAAGTGTAAAACAAAAAAAAATGATCGAGACCTAATCGAGTACTTTTTGAGTGATGCGCAGACAACGACAAACCAGATACAAGAATTATTATTTATTTATAGTTTTCTTTATATAGGACGCTTCACGCCAAATAAGACGGTTTGAAAAAAATAGCGCCATCTGTTCGATACTGTTGAAACTTCCAATTAATAACAATAATCAACATTGACAATCATTTAATTTATAATTATATAATACAGAGGCAATTAATCGAAATATAAATTGTCTGTCTCTCAAATTGGACCAAATTATATATAAATAATCTTTAACATTTACAATGGGATTATGATAACTAAAGTAAGATAAGAAATGTTTGATTATTTTTCTCGCTCTGTCTCTTTCTATCCCCCCTCCCCGGGAGCGTTGAACGTTTAACGCAACCTTGTTGGAAGTCTCATTAGAAGTTTCACTTCAAAAAGAAAAAAAAGTACAGACAAGACTACAGATTTATTATATAGATTGGGCATGTGCTAGATAAAGGTTTGCTTTCGACAGTTCAACCTTTTTAACCCATAAGAGGAAATGCGGTCTGTAAGAAATTTGGAGTATATGTTAAAACATGCGTCTATTGCTATTTCACACTGCCCGAACGATCGAATAGAGTGCGACAGAGATAACTGTAAATCGGACTGTTTCTACCAAAATGAAATCATAATAACCTAGTCCTTTCATAATAACTAAATCGTTTTTTTTTTCAAATTACTATATAATAAAAGGTATACTTTGCTTGAAAAATTTCTTTGTAAACAACGTTTCTACTTCGTCTCTCCTGCGCTTACGTACCCCACCGTTTGCCCCACTTTTATATAGCAAGAAAATATATATTATAGTGTTTATAAAAATCGTATTTTCTTAAAACTTTATATTAAATTGTATTGTGGTTATTACCTTTAGACAAGAACCAAGTTTTTAAGTGTAAAACAAAAAAAAATGATCGAGACCTAATCGAGTACTTTTTGAGTGATGCGCAGACAACGACAAACCAGATACAAGAATTATTATTTATTTATAGTTTTCTTTATATAGGACGCTTCACGCCAAATAAGACGGTTTGAAAAAAATAGCGCCATCTGTTCGATACTGTTGAAACTTCCAATTAATAACAATAATCAACATTGACAATCATTTAATTTATAATTATATAATACAGAGGCAATTAATCGAAATATAAATTGTCTGTCTCTCAAATTGGACCAAATTATATATAAATGCCAACTTTCATGAAGATCGGTTGAGTAGTTTCGGAGTTCAACGTGCACAAACATCATGACACTGAATTTTTATATATTAAACATATATAGCTTTATTATTCGAAAATCGTTTTCGAAATTAAATCAGTAGTTCCGGAGTGGTTTGATCATATAAACATTTTTTTTTTGTAATGTATGAAATAATATACGTACAGGTGCATATAGACCAAGAGCCGAACTGGGAAGATGAAGACAACATCGTGAACAATCTGACTTGTCTGTGCGTCGTCGGCATCGAGGATCCAGTTAGACCAGAGGTCCGTCTCATTTATTTATACTCACGCAAAGATTTCTACACTCTTACATACATTTTTTTTTAATATCATATGTCAAAATTCTCACATATTGTCAAATATTCTAGTACATCCAGCTTCAAAAGAGTACATAAAGTTCTCGTTAATCTTTTTAGACGCTCTAAATATAGTTTTAAATTCGTAGTCCTCCATTATACGATCAAAAGTTTATTAAATAAAAAAAAATTAACCTCCTTCCATGTGTAAAACTAATAAGGCACTAAAAAGCGAATAATAACTGAATTATTAAATTAACTAAATTTAATAATAAATATTGATATTCGCGCTACCTAATAATATATTTATATGGGACCACCTCTGAATATAACCAATTCAAATAAAAAAAATATCATTAAAATCGGTTCATAATTGACGGAGATATCGATTAACATACATAAATAAAAAATACATACAACCTAACGTAGTAACCTCCTCCTTTTTCGAAGTCGGTTAAAAACAATATAAAGTTGAAATTTATTTGTCCTTAAGTTGCCTCGATGCCTATATACATATAATTTAATACGTTATTACATCTAAACTTGTGTTCAACGCAATTGTATCCAGAGAGGACAAAATGTTTGGCGAAGATTGTACAAACCTAAAGGAATTGGTATTTCGATCTAATGTACTACTGATTTTACAGGGAACATAAGTTTATATCCTATTTTCAGAAAATAAATCATTAAAATATTTTTTTCTGATTTGGCACCATGACCAATTAAACTTTATCGCTATTTAATAGAAGTCTATTAAAAAAAATAGTGTGTGGAGTCCCTCCGCGCGGAAGAAGTGAAACTTCGTACTGTGGAAATGAAAATAGAAAGGGGTAGAAATGGATTTTTAGTGAAATCATATTGTTTCTATAAGAAATTCTTTATTAACATTGCTTACAATTTACAATTGATCGCGTCTTTTAATTATATCAGTTTCGAGTGGAGAAATATCCAAATCTTTAACATTTACAATGGGATTATGATAACTAAAGTAAGATAAGAAATGTTTGATTATTTTTCTCGCTCTGTCTCTTTCTATCCCCCCTCCCCGGGAGCGTTGAACGTTTAACGCAACCTTGTTGGAAGTCTCATTAGAAGTTTCACTTCAAAAAGAAAAAAAAGTACAGACAAGACTACAGATTTATTATATAGATTGGGCATGTGCTAGATAAAGGTTTGCTTTCGACAGTTCAACCTTTTTAACCCATAAGAGGAAATGCGGTCTGTAAGAAATTTGGAGTATATGTTAAAACATGCGTCTATTGCTATTTCACACTGCCCGAACGATCGAATAGAGTGCGACAGAGATAACTGTAAATCGGACTGTTTCTACCAAAATGAAATCATAATAACCTAGTCCTTTCATAATAACTAAATCGTTTTTTTTTTCAAATTACTATATGGTGTAATTTGGCTGTGACTATAAATCTTTCTTTCATTTATTATATTCGTCAAATATGTTAGCTGAAAGTCTGAAAACGGTGATATAAAAAGGCAGTTTGAGTATCTTTAAAAGGTTCCTAGGATTTACAGTATTTAATGTATAAAAAAAACAGGTACATGACAGTGACAGTTATAAATGACATAATATGAGAATATTTGTTTTAGTATCATTGTCCAGGGATAATCTAAGGGATACGTTTGTTTTGGGCTAAACGGTACTTGCGTTTTCTTTTACGGGAGAATGTTTTTAAACTTGTTTGATCGCGTAATCCGTCGTCTTAAGCAGTGCGTTGGTCTTTAAGACTATGTTAAGAATGTTATTAAGTGGCTACTAAATATAAACATGTGGTTAAAGGTACCAGAGGCGATAAGGAAGTGCCAGAAGGCCGGCATCACAGTGCGAATGGTGACCGGCGACAACGTGAACACGGCTCGGTCCATCGCCGTCAAGTGCGGCATACTCAAACCCACCGACGACTTCCTCATACTCGAGGGCAAGGAGTTCAACACCAGGATCAGGGACACTAACGGAGAGGTAACCTTCTATTCCCCCGTTATTGGCCCTTATCCCCTTTCCACTTACCCTTTTAATCCTCTTCCCTCTTATCCCTTTCTACTTACCCTTTTAACACACTTTCCTCCTTATCCCTCCTCCACTTACACCTTCTACCCCCATCTTTCCTCCTGTTTCTATCTTTATTTAGTATCCTTTTTTCCTATCCCCTTTCTTCTCCACATATACGTTAATTTTTCCCTCCTATTATCCCACTTTACTATATTAACCCTTTTTTTCTCTCAAAACAAAAGGCGGACAAAAATTAGGAAATTATCTGTTATAAATAATCGTAAATATTTAATGTTAGAATCCACAGCTTACACTTCAATTACTAAACCGATTTGAATGTTTGGGCAATAAACAAGCGATGACGATCAAATTTTCATTCTAATTCGTCCTGTGGAACATAAATATTAGTGTCCGAATCAGGCAGTGTATATTCAAGTACTTTGAGACTTGCAGACCGGCATGACAGAAACGAATATTAAAGGATGGTCACCGTTTGTTACACCGTGAAAAAAATATATAACTATGTTCCGATAATTTTGAACATCTGGCAGTGAAACCGACCCATATGCCGTCATGCCCACTTTACATCACGGTTTTTACTGTCTTGTGTGTGCGCGCGTCCGTTTTAAAATTATCAAGACTTGATTCCTTAATGACATTTCCATTAATTATTATTATTATTAACATGTTGAATGTCAGATTTTTCCGTGGATTGTCCGAGGTGTCAACATGAACTTTTCATTATGCGATGCATATTATGATGATATATTGTTGCCAGCAAAAATATGCGTTATATAATCACGTTTGAAGCATTTTTCGTGGTGGGGGTCACCGCTACCTCCCACGATGCTGTAGCGAAGTCAAGTGCCTGTCACCGGTGACCCTCATGGTAGTCAACGTGTTAATCATGAATTCTAATATTAAATGTCTCAAATCTGTCGGGCGTTCACGTGACGGTTAGTATTTTTGTTACTTGATTCTTTTTTAAATAAAAATGTAAATTCTCCAGGTTCAACAGCACCTTGTGGACAAGGTGTGGCCGAAACTGCGTGTACTGGCTCGTTCCTCCCCGACGGACAAGTACACCCTCGTGAAGGGTATGATCGAGTCGAAGGCGTTCGACACGAGGGAGGTGGTCGCCGTCACCGGGGACGGCACCAACGACGGGCCCGCACTCAAGAAGGCCGACGTCGGTTTCGCCATGGTCAGTATCTATGAATAGACCCATGTTAATGAGGTAGAGTAACCTGAGACATATAAATAGGCACGGTCGAGAGGGCTGAGACACGTCAAATATGTACTAAAATAGGACTCACCAAAGGCCAAAGACCGGTCATTTTTTTTGGAGAAAGTTCTTTGTAGATTTTGTGGCATATCAAAATTCATGCTCCGTGGTGTTATTTCACAAACCCTCCGCTTCACCAGCGCACAATAAACGAACGGTATTATATAAAAAAAATGTAGAGTGAAATAACACAGGATTATGAATAAAATATAAGATCCACTACATGATAGGCTAAGATCCAGGCAAAAACTCTAACAGTCGAAGCTCAAACGATATATAATAATGTGTTGTAACAGGGTATAGCCGGAACGGACGTCGCGAAGGAGGCGTCCGACATCATACTGACGGACGACAACTTCTCGTCGATCGTGAAGGCCGTCATGTGGGGCCGGAATGTTTATGACTCCATCGCCAAGTTCCTGCAGTTCCAGCTCACCGTCAACGTGGTCGCCGTCATCGTCGCCTTCATCGGGGCCTGCGCGATACAGGACAGTCCGCTCAAGGTACCAACCAACACGTACATAAAAGCACACACACACACACGTATATATTAAAAAAAATATGTACATACACGTACGCAAAAATACGTGCACGCACACGTACGCAAAGTTACGTACACGTACGCAAAAATGCGTGCACGCACACGTACGCAAAAATACGTGCATATATACGTACGTAAAATTAAGTATAAGCACACGAACGCCAGAATACGCATGCAGATACGTGTACATAATTACGTACACATGTTAATATCTTCGTCATTGAACATTTTATCGCGGAATAGTGAATTCGCGTGACTTCGTAAGTGTTAATTACGATAAGAATAAAAGATCATTGATAATGTGACATTGAATGTGTCAGAGATTATTAAGTTCATTTACTTATCTAAGTTTATCTCGTAATTAAGTCGCGTCCTCATTAAAATTACAATAACTTTTGATAGACTGAACCGATTTTAATTAAATCAAGACTAAATATTACACAAGGATATGCCTTATGATTTTCTTGGAACGAGTTGTATCTTTGTTTACTTTATATAGAAGCATACCGGCATTGATTTCGATCGATGTATGTGAAATGGACACGGATTAAAACATTATTTCTAGAAGTTTCGCGTGTGCTGAGTTGTACACGCTATTTTATTAACTTTTTTTTGTTCATCTCGTAATATAATTGTTTCCAGGCGGTACAGATGTTGTGGGTGAATTTGATAATGGACACACTCGCGTCCCTCGCGCTGGCGACGGAGATGCCGACCCCGGACCTGCTGCTGAGGAAGCCGTACGGGAGGACCAAGCCGCTGATCAGCCGCACCATGATGAAGAACATCCTCGGGCAGGCGATCTACCAACTCTTCATTATATTCACTCTGTTGTTTGTCGGTAAGCGAATACAATGTTCAACTTTTTATTTGGACATAACTATGTCCAAAAAAGTAAAAAATAATAGTATTTTGAACGGGTATAACAAAAAATCAAAATCTATGAGGAAGGCTATTTTGAGGGGTACTAAAACATATCGCAAAAATGAGGTAAAAAAATAATTTCAAACCGTCTTATATGAATGGGAACCTATGATATGGATTTTTTCCTAGATAGTTCTAGGACACTTATTTTTAAGATTCCAAATAGCTTTTTGTAATTATATTTTAATACCCAAAGGACTACTAATAAAGTATGACGGAATGATAATCAGGTGATAGAATACTGGACATCCCTTCGGGTCGGTACCAGCCCCTCGGCGCTGAACCCACTCAGCACTTCACCATCATCTTCAATACGTTCGTGATGATGACCCTCTTCAACGAGATCAACGCGAGGAAGATCCACGGTCAGAGGAACGTCTTCCAAGGATTATTCACGAACCCCATCTTCTACTCTATATGGATTGGAACTGCGCTCTCACAGGTTCGATATAATATACCAGGCGACTGTTTAAAGTTTAACACCCTCAATCCTTTGGTAGTTCATGGTCACATTTAACATATAAAATAATAATATCAAAACAAATACTAATAAACAACAAAGAGAACCTAAGTTAAAGTTTATTGTAAGACTCAAGTATGGGTACAAATTTAAATAAACCTAGGTTGACTGACCGCTGTTTACGAGCGGCGTCCCGGAGATTATAACCTTCGATAATTAAACGGACAATAAACCCTTTTATTTGTTCAAACTTAAAAAAATTATCCTTTGTTAGTTGGTTGGCTTCACTTTCACTTCATTTTTACTACACCCGACGGTCATTGAACTACTTTAACATAGACGCGTAGAGGGTTAACTATAATTTTTGTATTTTCTAAATAATTAGGTCACAGTTAGTAGTCCGGTGAAGTTGTTAAGACTTTGCTTGGTCAATAGCGTAGTCAGATCGAAAAAAAAAAATTTAAGCTGCTATTTTTTAATCGGTTTAAACGAGTATCAAGTACTGCGTATCCTGTAAAAATATTGCTAACTAGTAACCATTCACCCAGTATATACTTATTTATAGTTCCGATGATTAAAAACTAACCCTTGCCCGTGTCCGCACTCGTGTTACTGTATCACTCGAGGACAGTAATATTTTTCTGGGCTTCTTTTTAATTTTATTTTCCCTTGGATTTATATCTTCTTGTAGATTATTACTGCCATTGTCGAGAATATTATAAGTTTCTTGCGATCATTTCAATGAACTAACATTACGGTCGCCCTCTTGTTAGAACTTTCCAGGGAGTTTTTGGGGCAAGTCGGAATTCAGGCTCCATGGTATTATTTCCGATTCACTTCACTCATGCACAATAAACGTAAAACACCACCAGTATTACACAATATAGAGCCAAATAACGCAAGATTATTAATAAAATACAAAGACCACCACATAACATTCCAAGTTCCCGCCAAAATTCTCTATTTCTGAATTAAAGATGCCTAAATGCAACCTATAACCTTTTCTGTATACCCTGCAACGTGTATACAGAATTTTCTCATTATCGGTTCAGTAGTTAAGAAGTGAAAGCGTTAAGAAATAAACAAAACCACAATTACACAATTGGGTAATAAAAAACGAAAAAAATAATAAAACCGTTTTTTTAATACAGCAGTAACAGACAATGTAGTCTTTGTCTGATTTTAAATGGTCAATACAGCATAAAAGAATAATAAAACTTCGATATGTAAAGGTCCAAAGCCAGGTCAACCCACGACCTATTGGCAATCTCAAACCAGGGATACAAAAAATCACTCCTATATTTTTTCCATTAACAGTGGTGGTACAAACTTTACTAAGGTACAGGTTTCCCCCACTTGATTTTCCTTCACCGTCAATCAATATAGATTAGAAAATGTACGCAAAAAAAAATTGGCCTTCACGAGATGCTAGAGATGCTAAAGCATTTTAATGTTGATATTAGAATTTATAATCAATAAAATCTAAGAAAAGAAAATATGGCGTAAAATGATAAAAAGAATAAAGCTCTTTCCGTTAATAGAATCAATAGTACGCACCTCACACAGCCAAGGAAATCGTGTACGGTGACATCGAGGGGGTATGATGGCATGAGAAAGCGTCATTCCGTTTTTCGTGACCGTATCGTTTGTTGTGAACATGTCAAATGATATTACTCGTAGTCTATATTTCGTACCCAAGCTCAGTTTTATGTAATCAATAATTGGTTTTCGTGAATTATCTCGCGTGATATAACAGCGATAATAAAAACTTTCATACGTTTTTAGAGCAGCTCCTTAACTGGTGAAAGCTTTATTGATTCATCATCATCATCAGCCATTACGAGACCCATTGCAGGGCCATATGCTTCTTCCCGAAAGAAGGTATGGGAATAAGCATCGCATCGAATAATCTGCAGACATCGAAACGATATTCCGCTGGTCAAACCACTAGACCACCGCAACTTGAATAATGATTGAAGAAGGAAAATGGAGGGGCATGTTACAAATGATATTGCATGGGTGTTCCAGGTTATAATTATCCAGTTTGGAGGTATGGCGTTCAGCACGGCGGGACTTACGCTAGAGCAGTGGCTCTGGTGCTTGTTCTTCGGCGCGGGTACGCTCGTGTGGGGCCAGCTCGTCACTACAGTACCAACTAGGAAGATACCCAAGACCCTCACGTTAGTACTCTACTGTCGAAACTTCATAACCCTTTATAAACTTTCTCTTTTTCCAATATTTGTGACGTCAAGTAAATTAGCATTCGTCATTTATCGATAATCGATATGTTTTTTTTTTGCACTCTGTGATTTTTACAAATGTTACAAATGTGACGTTCGTTATCACTTAAACTCGACACCTGAGCATTGGTTCCCTCGGTGCTGAAATACAACAACGGTAAAATACAGTTGCAACGGTGGAGTCACGCATCGTGGGAACGATTTTGAGATTAATATAAACACGATACACCGTTTTTTTTTGTATAAATATCAAATCCAATGCACACGATCAGTTGGGGCCGAGGTCAGCCGGACCACGAGAACATCCAGCCGGGGCCGGACTACGACGCGGACCTCGACAAGAAGCCCCGCGCCGGACAGATCCTATGGATCAGGGGCCTCACGAGACTCCAAACGCAGGTACGCACTCTAGTGGGGGGTCGCCGCGGGCTAGGACATTCGGGTCTGTGTTGGGTAAGGTGGGGTAACTATAAACGGATGCGAATAACTTGGATACAAATAAAAAATTGGAAATTGCAAATTATTTTATTTTCAACAAAAAAAAAATTTTTTTCGACACCTTGTTTTGTTGCAACTCTGAAACTGAATAAATTTAATAAGATCTCGAAATGACTGAAATAGCCTAAAGTGCTTTAAGGCTATCTAAAATAAGATTTTTAATCTAATGGTATTTAAGAATTTGTATTATTTTTATATCACGATATCCAATTTGTTCGTTTTGTTTTTTTTAAAAAGCAAATACAATAGGTAATTGATTGATAACCTTTGTATTGGCTTCTGGTGGGACTCGCTATGGTTACATAAAGTGATTTTATGAAAAAATCTGTAGGGCAATATAAAATATCTCCGTTATTAAGTCATTTCAAGTTAAATTAAAATGATTTTACTAATGTTAGCCTCTCTATAAACGAAATTAAGTCAATTGCTCATTGATATAAAAAGTATTTGTAGTTTTGAAAATATTGTCAAATAATTTTGTGACCATCACAAAAAAAAAGCTTAAAAAAATAGGATTTTTATATTAATGTTTTCATTACTTTTTTGTTTACTTATAAATAACGATTTTATATATACTTATATATAAAAAAGGAAAGATTTTTTTCTATAGGACTTGCATATTCGTATGGTAGAAGTTGCCACTGCATATATGTTTCAAAAATATTATTAAGTTAATTCATAAAGTGACAGGATGGAAAAAAAAATATTTAAAAAAAAACATAGGAGTGATAGAAATTAACGTTCGCAATGTCATATAGGAATAGGCTTTGAATTTCCAGCTGTTTTAGATTTTTTTTTAATTTTTTAAAAAAGTTCAACATATTCTACAAGGCAACACTTCAGATACCTTGGGCATCCTAACGCTAAGTTATACTTTACTTATCTATGCATACAAACGGATAATGTAGATTTCTTTAACCATCCATATAACTTATATATCAATAGTGTAGATACGGTAACGCAATTTTGCAAAATTTTTAATTTTTGTACAAAAAAAAACCGGAATTATTATTAGGATTTAAAAATATACAATTACCATTAAAATAGAATAGATTTGACACAATTATCTCGAATGATAAGTGGAACTATCGTAATGAATTTTACTCAAAACATATTTTGTGTTTCGATTTTTTTTTTTTGATTTTCTATTTTTCTTTTCTCTTTCTTTTCCGTTATTTCTCCTATACTTCTGTTTCTTATTCGAGAAGTTATTTTTATACCTACACAGAGAAACACTTTACAGAGTAATGAGTATAGTAGATACGCTGTATTGTTTTTTTTTTTGGCCCATGACTAACGTAGAACTTACTTCTTGTTCGGTCACTGATTTTGAAAGCGCCCGAGAAATAAATAAAAATTCTTGTTTATTTTAATGAAAACAAAAAAAAAAAATATTTAAATTGGCAACCGAACAATAGTTATTTTATACTAGATTTTTTTTTTCAAAACTTTTTTTTTCATATCCTGGTTTCATGACATGTGTAATTTTTTTAAATTAAATGTAGTTTTATGAATCTTCGATGATATCTGCTACCCTGTTCGTTATATATCTATCTCCCTCTTATGTCATGAAACCGGCACAGTCCCGTTGTGGCTCTAGTGATTTTTTTTTTCTTTTTAAACCGCGAGTAACGCCTGCATGCTCCGCAGTATCGAATACAGTCTGACGCTTAAACGGGTATTAAGACAGTATTTTTGATTATTATTTCTATACCTAAAGTGACTGTACCAACATCCCCCCTCCCCCCTTTAATTCGCATGCTCTATGTAGACTGAGAAGATGTTACTTATAATACCTTCCCTAATTTACCTTCAAACAGTTACTATGACTAGCCCCCC
>MU159121.1:48456-76669 GCA_015888305.1 Antheraea pernyi | reverse complement strand
TTATCCCCCCCCCCCCCCTCTTACGTAGAGATATCGATTATATATACACATGTACACCGCGGTATGAATATGACTATCTCTGTCTCTGTCCTATCTTTTTTTTATCTCTTAGTCATACTGACTGTTTGATTTTTTTTCTGGCTACTTTTTAATTTTTGTGTTTTTTTTTTTTGTTTAATTTATAATTTTTTTAAGAATAGTATTTTTGCTTGTGAAACGCCAACCCGTTGTATCCTCGCTGCTCACCCAAAGCTCTGTTACGCCGTAATGTTAGTGATACCTGATGTTGGCACAGAGGGCCGCACGGCGTACTAACCATGCGTTACCGATGTCAGATGCAGTAACAATTCATTCACTGTTCAATGTTTTTTTTTTTTTTATTATTGTTATTTTATTCTCATTCATACCGGATTGTGTTCAGTTACTGCAAATACGTATAAATGGACGTGTCATTTTAGAGTGTGGAGTGGATTTTTCTTTGGAAAAAATATTAGTACAATAGATGTCATACACTCGTAGCAAGGGCATGCCGCGTGCTCGCATTAGTGTACTAACAAGATTTTTTTTAACCCCCTTTCGGTCTCGTACCCTCCCGATTTCCTTTGCCGTTGTGTTGTCAGTGTTTTTTTTTTGTTATTTTTGTCTTTTTTTTTGTTTTATGTTTTGTTTTTTTTTTTGTGAATGTTTGTCCCTTAGTTGTGTGATGTGTCGGGGTGTGTTGTCAGTCCAGGTGGGTACAAGCGTCACGCTGGGCACCGAGAGCGATGATCGTCAGTAGTAGTTGCATTTGCATTTGGAAAGAATTGCCTTTATTGTGTTATTTTGCGTTAGGCTTTGTAGATGTGTCCATTATTATTGTAAAATGTATATAGTTTGATGCTAAAAGTAAGCGATCCGGCGGCTAAGGGTGAGTATACATAGACTTTAACATGTTCCACGTGTTTGTTCCATTAAAAATGATAACTAATAAAAATTCAAAAGAGTAATCCAAGTTAGTTTAACACTTTTTTTTGTCGACTATTTAATTGTGCAAATATCTCTTTAAACTAGTTATATAATACAAATTCACAAAATTGTCATTTTTAGTAAAAAAAAAAAAGATATTTTCACAATTATTTATATAAAAAACATATATTAATAAAAGTGAATCGTTACCTCCTTGGCTCCCGTAAATTAGATGTTCTAACAAAATAAAAATAACAATAAAATAAACGAACATCGCATGTTAGTCTAAGCATCGGTTATATAATTTATTTTATTTTGTGTGTTTAAAAAAAAATTATTAAAAAAACAGAATGAGTTTAAATAGCGTGCCGCCACCATAGATTATGGAATTTGATAAATATAATAAATAAAGGTGAGGTTTAATTTAGTTCGCATCAGTTCTTTAGTGCACCCTCGTTTCTGAACACTCTAGGCGTAATACTACGTTGTGTAGGTGTAGTTTTATAGTCGGAAAGTCGTCTGGTTAACAAAGACCTCGACTCTGTGCCCCCATTTTTTTTTTGTAAATTGTATATGTATACTTTTTTTTTTGGTATATGTATACGATTTTTTTGTTCATTTGTATATTTTCATTTTTTTTGTTTGGTCTCCCGGAGTCATATTCGTATCACACCGGCCTACATACACGATATCAGCATACACAATACACGATTCTGTTTTGTTTTCTATTTTTTTTCTTTCGTTGTCTGTTTTTAACAATATGGTCTGTTTATTCTGTACCGGCCTGCCAGCTACGACAGACATGGAACGATATCTAAACGCTTGATGTTATTTTTTTTAATAAATAAATTCCTATGTTTGACGTCATCAATTCTAAAAACTATTTTTTTTTAACCAATTTTTTTTTTATAACGGTTACAATATTTTATCTTGATATTTAATATACTGGCAACATATATCTTAAAGCTTTTAAAACTGTTATTACATCTCGATAAATGTTTTGAAATAAAAAAATATGAATATGTAGAAATCTATATTAACATTTAAAATATTGACAAGTATTCTCTTCATTAAAAATTTCAGAGATTGTGAGTTAATATTCAATCAACGTAATAATAAATTGTCTCTAAATATATTTTAATTAACACTGTATGTGAAAATTTACGACAAACCATTTCTAGTAGGTATTATAAATTATATGAATAGTGGTAGAGATGTTAGAAGAAGTGATGACATCAAACTATATCAGCATCGATCGTACCATGTGTGGCCGCCGCCGGCAGTTGTAAAGCTAGGGCTGCGTATGCGCACGTAGGACGGTGTCGAATGGGGCGTGGAGCCGCGCGTCGTTGAGAGATGTTGTTGGCAACCCCGACCCGTCCTCGAGACTGAAGTGTAGTGGCGGGCGCGGCGGCTGGCTGCGCGCTACGTGCGACGGACGCTGACGGTACCCGCACCCTCGCACCCGTCCCCCCACCGACCCCCCGACCCCCCAACCGTGTTCCTCGACAACTCTCTCCTCCCGCCGAGATCGACTACACTCCGTTCTGCTTCTTTTATACACTTCTTCGAACGTTACTCAATTTCATTTTTCAATCGACACATTTACACAAACGTTTTTTTTATTTTTTATTTCTGTGATTTTGCTAATATCTGTTGTGACGTGAGGAGTGTTGTCGATCGACTTAGAGCATTTATTAGATCTGTTTTCGTCTGTTTTGCATCTCTTCCCCCCCACGTCTGTTTTGGCTGTAGTACTCGCCCACTCCTTATATCAAACCATCGTTCTGTTTCACACGTAATCTTTAACTTTGGCACGGTCTCGTTTGTTTCTAAGTGAGCATTCTGTCGTACTGGAACGCGCGGCGCAGGACGGAGGCGCGGAACTCTCTGAATACAGACAGACAGTGAAGGAACATCCACACCACACTCTTTGTGTCGTCGTCGGTAACGCGTGGCGGTGCGCGGTGCGGCTCGCGGCAGGTAGCGGGCGTGGGAGCGAGCGGGTTGTGTAGTAGGGCGCGACCGCCGTTGTGTTGTTGCAGCTACGCGTGGTGCGCGCGTTCAAGTCGACGCTGGAGGATCTCGAGGAGCGTCTGTCGGCGCACTCGGCGGCCGGCCTGAGGTCTCGGCTCCGCGCCCCCCCTCAGGACATCGCGTACATCGACGCGGACGACGTGCCGCCCGCGACCCGCACTGAGACCACCATATTCTGAGCCCACTCAGCCTCCCCCGCACCGCACCGCACATACCCCCCTCCCCCCTCTCACGCGCCTCGATACGAACGTACTTAAGACACTGTAATCTCCCGCGCAATCTCAACGCGTCGCTGCGATCTCGAAACTGCACGATTCTCGAAATTCAACTTCACGATATCTCGAAATATAATATTAGACAAACGTTAAACATATGGTTAAGTGTTCATGTGTTGATTAGCGTTAGATAGTGTATAGCGATAACGCTCGTACTGTACGAAGGCCCGATGTTAGGTTCCTAGACCGGATTGTGCCTGTTATCGCGGTGCACGCGCACGTCTCCACGTTTATAACTAATGTTTATACTCTGTTAAAGTTACGTGACCTTAAGCTTTCGATAAACAAGCAATCTATAAAGTTGACGATAGCGCATATCTTAATGTCGGGACCCCTTTCTCATATAAGTTAAACGAGTGTTTCTAACGGACATTATTAAATATATTGAATGAACGCTGCTATTTTATAGACGAACGTATTTGTACATATGTTAGCAAGAAAAAAAAATCTTTAAAACCTCTTTTTATGTATATCGGAGCAGTGATATTTTATATAAGTATATAAAACATTATATGAGAGGAAAACTCAATTAAAAAAATTAACTTTTAATCTTTTCACCCTTTGAGATTTTACTAAAAGTAAACTTATAAATTTTTCAACTTTCTCTACATAGCTTTTCGTGTAACTTATTAGGAGATATATAAATATATAGGGTACTTTATTCAACAGCATGTGTTACGTTTCATAGTAAATTTTGGGACCACTTATTACCCCCCCCGTACATAAAACTGGGATGAACGTAGATCTGTCTATTATGTACTTCAATTATACTCCAATTTATTATATAGGTAAAATAATTCTGTCGATTGTATAAACATATATATATATATATATATAATGTACGCCTAAAGTTTAGTATGAATAGGACACTAACTAGCTTCACACTATATATAATAAAAAAAGAGTTCTAACAAACAAAAAAAAAATGTATCTAATAACGATTAACTTGGTTTTGCGAATGTTACGAGAACTAAATATATATTTACATTGAATAAATTTTGAAGCAAATTCCATAGCATTTTCTTTCGCCAATGGTGGGGGCCGCCCGTTCTTAGCATAAACGCTCTATTTCAGATGTTGACGGTAAGTGGTAGGTCTGACTCGGATAGGCAGAGACACTATACCGTTGTAAGTATATTAGACCTCGGATAATGAAGTAGGTACACTGAACGAGTTATGTCATAGTGTTAGAGCATGATCACCGTTTACACTACATTAAACTACATTAAAAGGCGATCAAAATGGTTTTTTTTCTAGAAACTTCTATCCCGTTCCATAGCTGAAACAAAAGCGTGTCACTTTTCAAAGGTTACATAAGTTTAATAATACGATAATTGGAGTTGAATCGGTTCATTTTGTCGCCTTTTAATAAAAAAAAACGGTTTGGTAATGGGTGAATTTTGCACGATCACGCCCGAAACTTCGGTACATACTCGTAACGCTGCGAAATATTGGAATCGATTTTATAATCGATACATATTTTATTCGTTCATCGATTTACATTATAAGTTGACGAACACCGGTCCGTATGGTGAGATATAGAGCGGCCATTTTGTGACGAGATACAACTAAAATGGCCGCACCGTTTAGTTTGTAAGTACTGAGTATATATTGAAGAAGTGTATATTTTTGGTACAAAACGTTGTTACTTTTGTTGTTTATTTTAATATCGATATGTAATTTTTTTCTTAATTTTTTTTTTAATTTAGTTTATTTCAATAATTTCGCTTCGCATTTACAGTGTGATCGCTTAAAGTGTTATTGCATGTAGAAAAATGTCTGTGAGTATGCACATTTTGTATTTTTTAATTATTAATTGTTAATTTTCGTTAATTGATATATTGTTTTTTTAGAGTTTCTGATAATAATCTCATAACCGTATAATACATATTATCAGAATCTCCTGGTGGTTTTTAATGGAAGAATTTTTATTTATATCCAAATAACTATTAAAAGTATATATAATTCACTAACAATAATGCTGTGAAAGCCTTTTAAGGAGAACAGCTATATATATATATATAATGGAAGGTTTTACACGCTGTCACAATATACATATATACCCAACATATTTTAGTTTATAAGCGCTAAATATATAGATTTTTTAAAACGAATATACAAAAAAAAACAATTTTCACCAAAATTAATTATATAAAAAAATTATATATACATATAAAAATATCAAATTTATTTCACTTAATTTTTATTTGATTTAACTCGGTTGTGTATGTAGTACTTATTTTTTAAGTTTGATTTTTTTTTTAATATTTTCTATTTGATTTCCAATGTAAACCTTTGTTTTTAAATACATACTTAACCGGCACTAAGGAGTAACGTTCTGATAAATCTACTTTTAATAAAAATATTTATTTCATGAAAGATGATTTTTTATTTTGTACCTCGGGTAAAAAAAACACATAATAAAGGATTACATAGTCACGTTGCTAAATTGACGCGGGTATTATAGCTCACATACCGGATTTTTTTTAATTTTTCTAACTCGTAGTTGTAGTTTTCACAAATATTTTTCCAATTAATTCATATAATTATATATTAATTAAGTACTTGCTAATGGATGCCCTCGAACCCCTCGACCCAGCTAGTGTGAATGCCCCTTTATCCTAATTAATAATTAAAAGCACTCGATTAAGAAACGAAACTGCTTTTAAACAAATATTCTTTTAGATAATTGGTAAGAAGAATTGTCGTTTGGCTTCGATAGACGTATAACCAATCTCAAAGGGACTGAATCGACGAAGCAGTTTTGTTAGACGATTGCATATAGTATAGTTGCGGACATTATCCAGGGCGGTTGATTGACAAGTCCGTGATATTGTTTTCCAGCAAAAGGCGGACATATTGGCCGGTCGCAGGATATTTGTCAATAATTATTTGGCGGAGCACCGAAGGATCAGCGTGCAATCCGGCGGGAGCTCACTGCCAGCGCTCAGTCCCGTATCGCTTCAAAGCGATGACTAAAATATTCCCCTCATGTTTTAATAATATACAAACAAACAAAAAAAAACAGAACAAATCACACACAAAAACGCGATATATATATAAACTATAAAAAATATCCCACAGTTTCTATATTCGGTAGTAATAATGTAAATAACATATACGCCTCATTTCTATAATATATAAACAAAAAAAAAAGTAGAAATCACACACAAAAACGCGATATATAAATATGCATCTATATATATAAACTATAAAAAATATCCCAAGGTTTCTATATTCGGTAGTAATAATATAAAAATAAAATATTTACCTCATTTTTATAATATGTAAACAAAATAAGAGGAATCACACAAAAAAAACGCGATATATAAATATGCATACGTATATTCGTTAATAATAATATAAATGACATATACGCTTCACTTCTATAATATATAAAAAAAGAAGAAATCACCCACAAAAACGCGATATATAAATATGCAAAAATGCAAATATATGCATCTATATATATAAACTATAAAAAATATACCACAGTTTATACGAGTATATTGGTTAACAAATATATAAATTTTATATAAACAAATTGTATATAGTTTGAAAATATGTGCACAATATATACGCGCGAGTTTTATAACAATATTACATCGCACAGAGATATAATCGCTTTACAAAATAGACTTAATATAATACAACTAAATATGTATATTCAAAATTAAGTGTGAATCTTTATATTGCATATTTACAATATAATATTAAACAAACGAGTTACGATAAAACGTGTTAAAAAATAAGCATTAGATTTGCAAGAATATATTTATTAGATTAAAAGTAAATTTTAAACTTATGGTGCACCATTTAAAGATGGTTTAGAATTTTATGAAAATCGGTTTTATAACGGTTTTACGAAAAGTATAATTTTTTATGAAAATTTATAATAAAACACCTCTTTGTAAATAAATAATTTCTTGTTAAAACCCCTCGATCCTATTAAACGTTATCAAAAAATAGTTTTTTTTTTCAAATAGAACAAAAAAAAATCGCGCATTTTTATATACAACAAAAAAAAGTCGGAATAATTACAACAAATTCACAATATGTGCTACTGAAGTGCTTTTGTAAATGTTAATGTTAAGATGATATTTAAATTTGCTTGCTATTTTTTTTTTTTGTTTATTGTTTTTTCTTTTTATGGAAAAGAATGCTATTAATTAGATTGTGTGTCGATCGTGTATTGGTAATGTTTTAGTATTTCAGTGTTAAACTGTATACATGTAGCATCTGTGGATTACAGCCGAGTGATACGAACTAGTGTTGTTCAAGGACATCTTGTGATAATTTTTTTTTTTGTAATATTATATATTATAAATCATATTTATTTGTCTATGTACTCTTTAAAATTAAGCATGTATACTGTTCATGTTTGCGAAACGTCTGGCTCTTGCCGTTTATACGTTATTTATGGTCGTGGATTCTTTAAATTATATGCTTAGTATGTACCGATATATCCATTTATGTCGCGAATAATGGTAGAGTGAACGATCGCTTAGCCCTATTTTATTAATTTATAGATTATAATTAATTTAGTAAAAGTAGGTAACGCTGTTCTCTGCATTTATTATCAAAATGGATGCATGCATATAGAGTACGTAGGTATATTTTAAATTAATCATAATACCACATTACCTGGACATTTTTACACTACACAATTACAAACCTTTCACCCGATATTTCGTTATTGTTTTGATATTATGTTTTTATTGAATTTTATTTTAAAACGTTGATAGGCGACAGAATTCAAGCAAATTTAAGTATCTAAGAAGAGACAAATATCTGTGGTGAAATTATTTATATGACAATGCTTAAACGTAATTAAAATAATTTTTATATATTGTTTCTAAATAATATTATATAAAACGCACCTCGTGTAGTGTATATTTAACTCCTCGCCTGCTACCCACGTGTTAAACGTTAGAAAAATAGTACATATATCTATCAAAAAAGTATATACAAGTTATAAAATATAAAAAAAATGTTTTCTCTCTGTATACATCATACGTTAGATTTAAAGGAGTTAAATTTATTAATATAAAATAAACAAAAAATGGTAACGCTTATAGTAGTAGGTCTTAAATTGCCTAAAAGTGGGAAAGTCACTTAAAAAAAAATTAAAACTAATAGCATGATCTCGTACCACCAAATGTTTATACTGGACCGATACTGTCTGTTGATTCTAACGCTTCTTTGTCTCTCTTTAAACTTTAGTAATAAAGTATCGTATACTCCAAAGTTTTGTTCATTTTACCCAACCGTGCCACGTTGTGGAGAGCCTGCACTATAAGGTAACTGGCAGTCACGGGAAGTGATTATAATATCGATGTTGGTCCTAATGTTTGTTGTTGTACGGCCTGTGGCCAACATTGGCCGTTGTATGTCGTACGAATTAGCTCGATGTTAGAACTCGCTTAGCGCTTACACGCTCCTGGATATTCACTAGTACAGTATGTAGAATCACCGTGTATATATCCTGGCATGGAAATATTTACCTGTCGTCGCATATACGGCTCATTTTAATAGTTTTTTTTATATCTTAGCCATATATGCCTCGACATGTTACAGGTCAAACGCTTCGCTAATAATAAAAATAGGACGGGGCCTAAAATTAAACTTATGGATATCTCATATTTATTTTTGCAATTATCACATAACGTGTGCTTTGTAATCTAGCCATAGCTTATAGATATTTAGTCGTTGAATAAGATATCTGGTATGTGAGCGACAACGTCGATACAACGATATGTGTGTGTGCTTAATTAGATATAGACGCATGGTACACTCCAAACACACACACGTGCCGTCAAACACACACCCACACATTCACGTAAACACAAAAGAATAAAAAATATCCTAACAGGACGTATATGTTCAATGTTTGATCGATGTATAATAAATATTGTATTGATTTTTATGATTTAGTTTTTTTTTTATGTATTTCTGTTATATATATTCTATAATGTAACGGAGCCCTGGATGGAATATATATGAATATTTATTATAGTTTATAAGTGCACTTCCCATTATGTGCTTTTTAAGGTGAACCCGTTTGGAAAACCCTGCGTTTATTTTTTATTTTTTTATTTATTTTATTGACGTGTATTTTATTTTTAATTCTACAATCTCTTCCAACGCTTCGCGAGGCGCACCGCTTCGTCTATGACCCCGAAACACTTATTTCTTCGTATATTTTTATATTTCAACTGCTGTGTCGAACGTTGTTCTGGAAGTTATAATCAAATTTTCGGAAAATAATAAAGAATGAAAAAATTAATTAATATTTTGTATATCAAATATAAAATCAATATAAAAATTATATATAGAAATTGAAATCAAAATTGGACAGTCGACACTGCAATGTATAATGTATAAAAAAAGTATATTGTAAAACGTGCGGCCGTCTGCACTATTTCTGTCTTATCTATTTTTCCCTCTTTTTCACTCCATTATATCTTGTACAGTTGTTAGCCTTTTTACTTCATGCTCTCGTTTTTATTTTCTTTTCCATGAATACCCAATTGCACACGGAAGGTGATAGGTGGCGAGTTACAAGAACGTTTGATACCCGTGCCCTACAGCAAGACATCCACCGACCAAGCTGTAAGATTCCTATTTATGAGACAACGATGTTTCAGTCACATCTATTTTTTATTTTATTTTCATATTTCATTTTGTTTATCTATATTTATGTTAACCAGTTATGATTTTATATGTTCAGATGTTTATACTGTACTCTGTCTTATAATATATCCTTACATACTTTCTCCGCTCGACTGTTCCTGAATTGTTGTATGTTGTTCCAACGCCGTCCGTTTGATTCCATTTAAATACACTTTTAATGGAATTATTCTATCGGTGGTAAACGCATGTAATTTACATATTAATAATATGCACGTATCCAATGCATGCGCTGTTTTATATATGCATATCAATGTTTTCTTTCATTATTTATTAACATTGGAAATGTACGCAAATCCTTGTGCTAACTTATATTCTCATTTCGCTCCATTATCTAATCTATGTTATCGCTATACTTCTTGGATAATATTTGATGATTAATTTTAATGATTTTATTCTCTACGAATTAACAGAACACCTAAAAGAAATTACTTGGTGAAATTAAACTCGATTTACAAACGTCAAAGTTAGCAAATGCTTTCGACATGAGGCTTAAAAAATATTTTCGCAGTAACACGCTAATCTATCGTTTATATTGTATTTATTTGCATCATATTTCGCACTTATATTAATAAACAATGGGGTTCCGTGTAGATAAACGCCAGGGATTCGTCGCAAAGCTTACATAAAACATTTTTTTTAATATAGTCTTAAGTATACAGGTTGTTTTTAACATTTAGATAGTAAACGCTTCGCGTCAACGTGCGCAGGGATGGGTTAAGGGTTTTGTCAGCTTGCTTTGGAATTCCGGGATATAGGAGAGTGTTGGGAGTACATCGATGTTGCTTAGTTCATGTGGCTCGGCCCCAATAGAGCTTTGGTCGCGCGTAGCTCACACATAGTCCAGGTGAATATCTAAATGCAGTCACAGAGTCGTTAGTATTGTATATGCACTCGCACACGATGGCACCGATGCGTACGTTCCGACGCGACGGCGAGATGTCTGTATTCAGAGCGGTAAGGGGGGACAGGGCTGGGGCTGTCCCCCGTCGCGCCGGACTCACTTCATACTGCATGGCATGGGACCGATGGGACGCGCCTCCCGACTCCTGCCTCGCGCCCCTCTACATTTTGGTTAACCTGTGACTGGAATTTTGAATTACCTAACGCTTTCTTGCCTCCTTTCTATGGCTCGGTGTGCTTACATTTATGTTTATATGAAACAATTTTTTAAATACGTCCGTCCGGCACGACACAACCCTCGAGTTGCACGATGTGGTGCTGGAGTCGCGACGACATGTCACGGCGTTCCTGTAGCTCTGACTATACTGTAAATTACCTTAATTTTTAATCAATTGTTGTCGATAAAATGTAATTGATAACGTACCTTTTGTGGTGAAGAGATGGGAGAAAATATTGGTTGGAGTGTAAATAAGTAAAGGGCAATAATAATATAATTAAAAAGCTGTAGATAAGTTACCAACATATTTTTCAAAATAAATAGCACGATAACGCACACATACCTAAAGTAATATTGTAACGCCATAGTGTCTTAGCTAAAAATATGTGGAAGTAAGATGGCATATCTTCAACATCGGAGGTGAAAAAGAAATAGTTATATGGTGCTTAGATTGATGAAGCTGCCATCAAAAATAAAGTAGCTAACGAAGTTCTTATTAATTTATTTATTCATACAGAAATCAACAGTTAATTAAATGATTCAAATTTTATGTAGGTACTCGTTACAATTACAATATTCGTTTAACCAAGGGATTTCCATCATATAATAATTACAATAGATATGCATCCCTAACAATGCGTCACTTATCTACAGTTTTCTAGTTATATCATTGGCAAAGGGTCAGAGAGACAGGGAGGGCGTGTGTGTCGCGTGCCGGGCGCGGCAGTGACGTGGATAACGGGAACGTTGTGTCGGTGCGTGGCGCAGATTCGCGTGGTGAACGCGTTCCGGCAGGGGCTGGACTCGCGCGGCTCGCTGGCGGACGCGGCGCTCGCGGAAGCGCTACGCAAGCAGACCGCGCTCTCGAAGCGGTTCTCGCACTCGTCGAGCGTGGACTGCGCGGAGGGAGCGCGCGACGCGTTGGCGCCACACGACATCGACGTCGAGCGCCTCTCGAGCCACAGCCACACCGAGACGGCGGTGTAACGCGCTCCCGCAACCCCCCGCCGCCCCCCCGCCTCGCCGCGCCAACAGTATTATAAGTCACGCGAAACGTTACGCTGCCATCGCTCCAATGTATTGTAATGCTAAAACGATTGTGTATAAAATAATATTTTTAACGAGGATGATCAAGTTTCATATATGATTTTGATGGTGTATGTTTGGGGGCGTGCCCGGCATCGGCCGCCGCGCCGAGCACGCCGCATACTTGAACATAAGTTATATTGTTAACTAGTGTGTTTAATTATTCGATTGTTTTGAAAATATTTTATTATTATACGCGTGCGTTGCGTTGCGTCGCGCGCGTCTGTTGAACAAAATAAAAAAAAAATATTGTCTAATGATTAATTTTAGATGTAAGCGCAGGGGTGAGCGAATGGACGTGTGTTTTTTGAAAAAGTAAAAAGAATTCGCATACCATCGTGTCATGTTTCACACGGAATGAAATGTTTTATATTGCTTTTGTCAAAGACATGTTGCGTGAGTACGGTTTGTTTGGGGGTGCGAGGGGGGGTCGCGGGGGGCCGGAGCGCCGACCGCTCGTCATTTTGTACAAAGTTGTTTCGTTGCAGCGCGTGGAGAGGCGCGCTCCGCCCTGCCCCCCGCCCCCTCCGCCCCAACGCTCTCTCGCATATATTATACTTCAACTAAATTATTGAACTATTAGTTAAGGTGTTTGTTATAAAAATCAGTAACTTTTTTTTTGTTTTTACGACCTTTTCCCCTAAATCTAAGTATACATTAAGTCATATCTTGAAGCGTAGACGCATCAGCCGAGGCGTTTCTGCACAAGAACCGCCTACAACGTTCTCGTGCAGAAACCGACGTAGTCCACTATGAACATCTTCAAAATGTTTAAAAAATAGTAAATATTAAAATTGTATAGCTGAAGGTATTTATTTGTAATGCTAGTCTCTTATGAAACAAAATACTAATTATTCAATTATTATAATGTACTTATTGATTATTGATAATATTTCAAGTTTATTATACAAGATATATAGTCTATGGTGTAACGAATTGATTTCGGAATTTTTCCTCTATGAGCAATAGTGAACGCGCACTCGCGCGCACATAGGCGACTTAGTATCGCAGCAGTGGCATTTTCGACTTATAAACGTAAGACATGTACTTAATCGACTTAGTGACGAGATGAGATGGGATGGGATGGGATGAGATGATATCGACAGTCGCACGAGAGCGGGCGACCGCTCGCCGCCCAATTGTTTTTAGTATTAAATCAAGTCAAAACGATATAGTGAATCGGCAAATGTTCAATTTTGTATAGGACGTTTCATAGTAGCGCTATTTGAGGATTGTTACGTTTTATTTGTGGGGTACACGTGTACGTAGACGCGTTACGACGAGTGCCGCGACTATTATTAACATTATTAAACAATCTTGTAAGTAATTAAGTATTAGCTTCGAATCAAAAAAGCCTTTTAAAAAAAAGTTAGTTTAAAAAAACGTATTGAAACTTCACAATGTTTAAATAATACTAGTTATGATTTCAGTGATTATAGAGATGTCATGGTATCGTTTTGTGTATTATAAAATATATATAATATACTATTTATTTCGTTGATATTCGTTACCACGAGTTTCCCGATGAAAGACATAAATAATTAGGAGTCTATGAATGGTGTATGTAGCGGGGTCCGAGCGCCGGCGCGGGCCCCTCTCACATAACAAGCAATTGTTTTGACACGACAGTCTGCCACTAACCATTTTAGCTGATAAGTCCCATTGTTGTATTTTTCGTCTCACAATAAATGAAAATCTATTTTATTGTTTTTAAATACTGTAGTTTTATTGTATATCCTTTTATCCACTTTTACGTCCAATACTTTAGATGAAATTGTACGTATTTCGCGAGATCATATCGATAACACAAACGATAAGGGAACGTACCCAAACCACGTAACACAATTTTTTTCAACTTTTTAACCTCCTCCCACCCCTAGTGACTATTCGTGGTATATGAGGAGACCCCTCCCTCCCCCACCAGTTTTCACGTGGTAATTTATAAATACGATTACATAGTGAGTGTAAGGGGTGTCGAATAACATCATAAGACTTGAGAGACACCCAAGCCAACCTCACCTGCACGTGGTGCACCCTCCAGAATAACGAACGAGGCAATGGTGAAAGCGGTGTGGTAGGGTTTTACAGCCTGACTGGGTCGCAACCACCATGTATACGGTGAAAAAGCCCGTCATAGTGATTCGCTTCTGCGGGTCGCGTTTCGGGATCAGCCTGTGTATATCCAGCTTTTTGCAGGCCGGCATGACAGTGGCGACCAGCGATGGATAGTGTGTCACTCGTTGGTCGCGATTGTTTTTGGACTGTGCTGTGTTTACCATCAGGCATGGTGCAGTAATTTTGCTGTGCTACTATAAAAAAAACGATTTTTAATCATTTTTTGCAAACAGAAATACAAAACTTATCTCTATTAATACAGTGCTTGCCGCGTAACGCCAAAAGTACATACATACTTATAGTTACCAGTGAAGATAGTATATTTACATTACATGCCTAGGCCAGTAAAATAATCCCAAATCACATGTAATTGTTGATCGAGACGAAGCCGAGGCTGAGAAACATGTGATCTGTGACTGTCACACCATCAGAGAGGAGCAGTAAAATGACTTATTCAAAACCTTGGGAAATCGTTTCATAACAGCAGGTGATTACAGCGCCAATCATTCATCTTGGGGCTACAGACTCTAAATATCTAGGGACCGCGAACTTCTGATATATGTGCCGGCAAGAACTATGAATATGATCTCAACAGGTCAATCCAAGTCTGATAAAAATAAGATACCAAATCTTATTGACTTTTATATGCCCAAAGGAATAGCAACAAATTACATATCCTGCTGTAGTTGTTGGAATGTTAAGACTGAACCACTCTCCTATTTTCGTAAAAACTTAAGTCAAACAAACTATTAAAAATGCATACTACTTAACAAAAGGATTAACTTGTCTCTTTCCCGCTATCATAAAAACAATTCGCTGTACCCATTCAACTCTAAACAGAAAATAATACCATAATTGCTGTTGAGTTTTTTAACATAAACATTCGAAATGCTCTACGGAATTCAATTCCAATAAATTAATGCATTTCTGCTGACTGACTGATATCACCCAATCTAGTCCGGTGAAGCTGTTAAGACCTTGATTGGTCAATAGCGTAGTCAGTTCGAAAAAAAATGATTTCACCCAACATTCTGTATAAAATCAATAAGAACAGAGCAGTCCACAAATTATGTCAATAAAATAGATGCCTCGAGGTAAAAAAATCATACGATAAGTGTGCACATTATTGAACATGATCGAAACTCAGGAATACAGGCATATTTTGAGAGCTTCGATTCGACCACATATAGATGTGACGAGCGAGACGTTCTGAAGAGCTGGCAGGGGGGGTAAATGCGGTTTTTTCGCAGGAAAGCGCTCATACCTGTGTTTTGTTGGCATTCAACTCAACCAAATGACTTGCTCCCCATTTTGAAATGCGAAGCAAGGACCGGTCGTGCTCAGTGACAAGTTCCTGTCGTCTCTTTTCTGTTTCTCCCCGACTGGAAGAAGGTTTGCTGTAATATGACTCATGGATAGTGCTGTCGTCTGCATAGCAATGAATATGGCCTAGAGGCTACATATCATTGATATGCAGAAGAAACAGAGTAAGTGATAGTACAGAGCCTTGAGGAGCTCCAGCATTTAGTGACATGAGCTGCGAATCACATCCTTCGATAAGGACACGAATTCTGCGCTCATGTAGAAAGCCAGAGATCCATTTATATAAATCAGGGAGTCCGTACGTCGGAAGCTTTGAAATAAGACCACGGTGCCAAACCCTATCAAAGGCCTTGGCAATATCGATAACATAAGTTGCATACGGAGCATGCCAATTTAAACTCCGACAAATATACTATTTATTATCCCAAAAAGGCTTGTAATGCATAGTACACAACAACAAAAAAACTTAGGCCAGTACGATATAAAAAGTCTTGGATCATATTAAATTGTTAGCCGAAGTGAACCGGGGGCTGACAAACATGTGATCTGTGGCTTTCTTTTTTACCGGCCAAGGTCTGTATACTACTTTTCAGCTCGACGGAGCCAGAAAGCGGCAACTTCTTTTAGCACAGTAGCGAAAAAGTTGCCACTTCCCGGCCAAAGGACAGAAAAATTATCATCAAGTAGAAAAAGTTATGTAAAACTATATTGTATACATATAGGGATATAATTTACAAATCTAGTCTTTTTACATTCTTTTTGTATTGCCTGCAATGACAAGTAATCCTTGTAACATTCAACGAACGCAATGTACAGTACAATCGATTGTACGTCATTATTATATCGGCACATGCAAACTCTCGTCGATTTGCTTATTGGCAACTGCACTGCCCTGCAAACTGTTAGTTTTCAAACAGCTGAGGTCTTGATATATGTACGTCACTTTTGCTACCTGCGAGTTTAAAAAACGCGAGATTGCCTTTTTAGGATATTGGTTACATGACGAAACCTAACCTCCTCTCTGTAACCAAGCATGGTACTTTAATGACCCCCCTCCCTATCCTAAACGGGGCACGTGGTTTGAGTACGTTCCCTAAGCGATATAACAAAGATTTAACGTAGCAACGAACCCTGCCCTCTGTATATGCAATACTCGATTTCTCCTGCGAATAAATCTATGGAGAAGAAGACACAATTTAGTTTATACACTATAGCTGATAAATAATGTGAATTTGCTATTATATTTAATAAAATTTGAAGCAGATAAATTAGCCAATTTTATTCTCATTTCGCTCTCGCAAAATACGTATTTATGAGCAAAGAATAAGTCACGTACCGAAAATTTAAATCTAAAGTATTTATGGCAAACATTTTCAAATCGTTAAATATTACATTACTGTGTACTATGGACGACAAATTTGGGCGGTTCTCAATGTTAAATGCATAATTAAAATTTTTGGAATAATACATTGCAATCGTAGCAATAACCTACAGAAATGTTTATAAAAGATATATTAATCTGTACTAAGGGGCAACTGCTTTAGTGCAAGAATTTGGATAATTATAGAAAGAATCATTTATTACCAATAGCAAATTAGCCCAAAAACAGGAATACTCTTACATAAATTCACTACAAACTAAAAATTTATAGGAATATTAGAAATACCACTCTAGTGAAATTCTGAAACGTCTCCATCGATCCCGTGTGTGCAAAACATTTTATCCAAGGTAAAAGATTGCAATTTTTGTTTTTGGTCAAACTGTTTTACGACATCAATAGCCAAATTACCTCATCTACAATTTGGTCAGCAGTTTTTGCGTGTGCGCGTACAGCAAAGAGACCGGCAGATCGACGAACATTTAAAAACACATTGAAATACTTCATGGAAATGAGTGTTCTGTTATTGAAGCTTAAGTGGCTAAGGGCATTTTTTCTTAAATATATAGTGTCAGGTAGAGTGTTAAAAACACTGGTTCTCATCCGATCACCGAAGTCAAGCAACGTCGTACACGGTCGGTACTTAGATGGGTATCCGCCTGGGAACACCGCGTGACTTTTTTTTTTTTCGAATAACGGTGGTTGGTTGGTGAGACGGTAGTCCGGTGAAGCTGTTAAGACCATGCATGGTCAATAGCGTAGTTATTCGAAAAAAAAAAAAGTCACGCGGTGTTCCCAGGCGGATACCCATCTAAGTACCGACCGTGTACGACGTTGCTTGACTTCGGTGATCGGATGAGAACCAGTGTTTTTAACACTCTACCTGACACTATATATTTAAGAAAAAATGCCCTTAGCCACTTACGAGGTATCTTGGAATATTGTAGTCCTGTCTGGAATCCAACCTACCAGGTGCACTCAACCAGAATGGAACAAGTACAAAAACGTTTTTTATACCATCTCACGTTCATTGATAACAAGTGCAACTCTCTACACTCATATCAATCACGTTTAGCTTATTACAATCTACTAACGTTGCAATCCCGTAGAACCATATTGGATTTATCTTTCCTATTTAAGATTTTAAGTAGCCGCATTGACAGTTCATTTCTGTTGGGACAAATATGTATCTCAGTACCACGGAACAACAGTCGTTTGCAGAATCGCAAAACATTCTTCCTACCGAAGTATTCGACAAACGTTGGACAACACTCGCCCCTCTACCGAATGTGCCACAAATACAATAATATACAATCTAAATTTGATATTTTTCATTGTTCTTTTGAATTACGGGCCTTTTTAACGTATAGGATATTATAAGTTGCAGTACACTTTGATGTGTATTTGTCCACGAAAATACTCATAAATAGTCATAAGAATTTCAATTGCAGTTGCTCATAATTTTCTTATAAATTGTCGATAATTTTTTATGAGCTACTTTTCTTTCAATCTTCCACATAAAATCGCATAGAAATGCGACTTGAAATTTAATCTCGAAGTTCTCATAAAATCTAATAGATATTAGTATTTAATGGAATTACTCACAAAATCTCATAACGACAAAGAAGTAATACTTTTATGAGAATATATGTGTTGGTGAATTACTGATAAAATATCATAAAATATTTAAGAGAAAATTTTCTCTGGCTCATACGTTTATAAGTAAATCATAAAATCTTATAGATTATTTTTTTTTTCCTATGATATTCAATAAGATTTTTCCAGCAGGGTTATCTCTACGGCTACCAACAATGAGATTATATCACCAATATTGAAGGGCTTACAACATCACTTGAACTTTCATAGCAGTATCTCAGGGCACAATTAGCTCTTGTTTTAATTCACCTTAGCAACCTAACCATAATACGTTCTACTTTAGGTAATACTTAAATTTGAGAATTTTATTGAAGTGAATGATTTACTTGTAACGGGTGTTTTATCACAAACAGGTAGCATCCCTACTTATGTCAAATTTCTGTACTAAATTTTCCTACTGGTTGTCGGTAAAGGCGGCAAAATTTAGAAAATCTAAATGGCGACTATGACAATAATTATTCATAATTTCTATTCAGATGGCGTAAACTACACTTCATATTGAAATATGACGTCCACGGACACTTATCAATTAAAATGGCACTCGCACAGTTCCCATTTAAATGGTTCCGTGGCGGCTTTATTGCGCTCGGAACGATTTACGGACGTTGTGCTGTGCACGATGGATGGGTCGCAGATTCCTGCCCACAAGTTCATCTTAAGCTCTTGCAGCGTCTATTTGAGCAACCTCTTCGATGGTCAACGTTCAGTTATGCGGATGGGAGGAATGCTGTACGTAGTACTCCCTTCAGAGATATCTACAAAAGCTTTAAAGATATTGGTAGAATACATGTATAAAGGTAAACTTTTTTTTATAACATATATAACTGGTTAACAATTTTTTCATAAAATTAGAATATCGTGTAAATTGATCCGAAAATGAATTTTATGGGATTTTATCTTGAATTACGGGCCTTTTTAACGTATAGGATATTATAAGTTGCAGTACACTTTGATGTGTATTTGTCCACGAAAATACTCATAAATAGTCATAAGAATTTCAATTGCAATTGCTCATAATTTTCTTATAAATTGTCGATAATTTCTTATGAGCTACTTTTCTTTCAATCTTCCACATAAAATCGCATAGAAATGCGACTTGAAATTTAATCTCGAAGTTCTCATAAAATCTAATAGATATTAGTATTTAATGGAATTACTCACAAAATCTCATAACGACAAAGAAGTAATACTTTTATGAGAATATATGTGTTGGTGAATTACTGATAAAATATCATAAAATATTTAAGAGAAAATTTTCTCTGGCTCATACGTTTATAAGTAAATCATAAAATCTTATAGATAATTTTTTTTTTCCTATGATATTCAATAAGATTTTTCCAGCAGGGAAGCCAACCTCACCTGCACGTGGTGCACTCTGCTGAATAACAAACGAGGCAATGGGCAAAAGCGGGTGGTAGGGTTTTACAGCCTGACTTGGTCGCAACCACCATGTATACGGCGAAAAAGCCCGTCATAGTGATTCGCTCCTGCGGGTCGCGTTTCGGTTTCAGCCTGTGCATATCCAGCTTTTTACAGGCCGGCATGACAGCGGCGACCAGCGATGGATAGTGTGTCACTCGTTGGTCGCCATTGTTTTTGGACTGTACTGTGTTTACCATCAGGCATGGTGCAGTAATTTTGCTGTGCTAGTATAAAAAAAAACGATTTTTAATATTTTTTTGCAAACAGAAATACAAAACTTGTCTCTATTAATACAGTGCTTGCCGCGTGACGCCAAAAGTACATACACACTTATAGTTGCCAGTGAAAATAGTATATTTACATTACATACCTAGGCCAGTAAAATAATCCCAAATCACATGTAATTGTTGGTCGAGACGGAGCAGTAAAATGACTTATTCAAAACCTTCACCAAAATTATTCATCTTGGGGCTACAGACTTTAAATATTTAGGGCCCGGGAGCTTCTGAAATATGTGCCAGTAAGAACTATGAATATTATCTCAACAGGTCAATCCAAGTCTGATAAAAATAAGATACCAAATCTTATTGACTTTTATATGCCCAAAGGAATAGCAAAAAATTACATATCCTGCTGTAGTTGTTGGAATGTTAAGACTGAACCACTCTCCTATTTTCGTAAAAACTTAAGTCAAACAAACTATTAAAAATGCATACTACTTAACAAAAGGATTAACTTGTCTCTTTCCCGCTATCATAAAAACAATTTGCTGTACCCATTCAACTCTAAACAGAAAATAATACCATAATTGCTGTTGAGTTTTTTAACATAAACATTCGAAATGCTCTACGGAATTCAATTCCAATAAATTAATGCATTTCTGCTGACTGACTGATATCACCCAATCTAGTCCGGTGAAGCTGTTAAGACCTTGATTGGTCAATAGCGTAGTCAGTTCGAAAAAAAATGATTTCACCCAACATTCTGTATAAAATCAATAAGAACAGAGCAGTCCAGAAATTATGTCAATAAAATAGATGCCTCGATGTAAAAATATCATACGATAAGTGTGCATATTATTGAACATGATCGAAACTCAGGAATACAGGTATATTTTGAGAGCTTCGATTCGACCACATCTATAGGTGGTATTACTTATGGAAAGCAAAAAGGAAAATTAAACGACCCATATAAATTTCCGCTCCGCTAAGGAAAACAAACAAAAGCTGGTCATGCAATAACCAGGAGAAAGCTTATACGTTTTCAGAACAATGTTTTTAGCCCCACCTTTAAGAAGGTGTACAGGAATAAGAAGAAAAATTCATAGGGTTCCTTAACTCCCTAAATCTGGATCATAATACACCGTAATTATTTAGAAAATAAGAAGTTTTTTAGTGTAACACGACAAAGTGACTGCACTGTGCCTGATGGTAAGCACATTATAATCCAAAAACAACGGCGACCATCGAGAGATACGCCCTCCTCCAGCGGTCGTCGTTGTCATGCCGGTCTGCGTAAATGTCTCTTCACGTTACGCTTGAAGGACCCCATGTTATAGGAAGGAGGGATCACACTAGCCCGGAGATTGTCCCACAGCTTCACGGTACACAAAAATAAGATGTAGCGAACGTTTTAGTTCGTGCCCAGATAGGAGTTACCGTAAAATTGTGGCTCCGAAGCCCAGTGTGCGTGGTTTGGTTGTGGAAAGGAGAGGAAAGGATTAATTAAATAATTCTTCAGAACACTCGCCGTAATATAGACGGTTATAGAACACACTCAGTGAAGCTATGTCCCTGCGCAACTGAAGTGGCTCTATATACGCTGTTACGTCGGCATCATCCACTATGTGGATAGCCCATTTCTGCAACTTGTCCAGGGTATCCAAGAGGTACTTTGCGGAAATGTCCAAGAGGTGTGAGCAGTATTCCACGCAAGGCCGAAAGCGCTCATACCTGTGTTTTGTTGGCATTCAACTCAACCAAATGACTTGCTCCCCATTTTGAAATGCGAAGCAAGGACCGGTCGTGCTCAGTGACAAGTTCCTGTCGTCTCTTTTCTGTTTCTCCCCGACTGGAAGAAGGTTTGCTGTAATATGACTCATGGATGGTGCTGTCGTCTGCATAGCAATGAATATGGCCTAGAAGCTGCATATCATTGATATGCACAAGAAACAGAGTAGGTGATAGTACAGAGCCTTGAGGAGCTCCAGCATTTACTGACATGAGCTGCGAACCACATCCTTCGATAAGGACACGAATTCTGCGTTCATGTAGAAAGCCAGAGATCCATTTATATAAATCAGGGAGTCCGTACGCCGGAAGCTTTGAAACAAGACCACGGTGCCAAACCCTATCAAAGGCCTTGGCAATATCGAGAACATAAGTTGCATACCGAGCATGCCAATTTAAACTCCGACAAATATACTATTTATTATCCCAAAAAGGAGACAGATTGTAATGCAAAGTACACAACAACAAAAAAACTTAGGCCAGTATAAACGATATAACAAAGATTTAACGTAACAACGAACGTGCTGCCTTCTGTATATGCAATACTCGATATCTTCTGCGAATAAATCTATGGAGAAGAAGACACAATTTTATAGTTTATACACTATAGCTGATAAATAATGTGAATTTGCTATTATATTTAATAAAATTTGAAGCAGATAAATTAGCCAATTTTATTCTCATTTCGCTCTCGCAAAATACGTATTTATGAGCAAAGAATAAGTCACGTACCGAAAATTTAAATCTAAAGTATTTATGACAAACATTTTCAAATCGTTAAATATTACATTACTGTGTACTATGGATGACAAATTTGGGCGGTTCTCAATGTTAAATGCATAATTAATAATTAATTGCAATAATAGCAATAACCCACAGAAATGTTTACAAGATATATATTAATCTGTACTAAGGGGCAACTGCTTTAGTGCAAGAATTTGGATAATTATAGAAAGAATCATTTATTACCAATAGCACGGTCAAATTAGCCCAAAAATAGGAATACTCTTACATAAATTCCCTACAAACTAAAAATTTATAGGAATATTAGAAATACCACTCTAATGAAATCCTGAAACGTCTCCATCGATCCCGTGTGTGCAAAACATTTTATCCAAGGTAAAAGATTGCAATTTTTGTTTTTGGTCAAACAGTTTTACGACATCAATAGCCAAATTACCTCATCTACAATTTGGTCAGCAGTTTTTGCGTGTGCGCATACAGCCAAGAGACAGGCAGATCGACGAACATTCTAAAAACATATTGAAATACTTCATGGAAATGAAGAGTTCTGTTATTAATAGGTCACTAAAGTCGCCAAGGGCATTTTTTCTTCTCTCATCCGATCACCGAAGTCAAGCAACGTCGTGCGCGGTCGGTACTTGGATGGGTGTCCGCCTGGGAACACCGCGTGACCTTTTTCGTAGTACCTATTATTTAATTTAAAATGTTTCCTTACAAAAGTTTTATTGCTATCGTAACTTTACGACACATCCTGTTTTTTTATCGCCAGTAACTTTACTCTCTTGACTCAGAGGATTAAATAATACACAGTTTTAGAAATAGCTTATATATTTCGTATATTTACACCGACAAATATATTCAAGTAGAATTCACTGAAGGAAACTTCTAGAATGTGAGGAGGCCGGGCGGCGGTTCTGGAGGCATGAAGTTGAGTAACGACACGGTCGGATCTGGAAACGTAATTTTCATATTAATCACTGAAAGCCAAGGATCACATAATGGCGAACCGTTATCCGAATCAAGAACTCCAATCTAACACATCGGGACCTTAATAGAAATAGAGAGACAATAAACATTTTTTTTATTTTTAAGGCTAGCGGATACCGATAGACGTTATCCCACCCTGATAATAAAAAAAACCTTGACAAATTATATATCTTCCTCACGAACCACTTTATCTACTGGTGAAAACCGTATGACAATCCGTTTGAAGTATTATACCACACACCCCATAGACAATGTGAGTACTGTATCACACACCTCATATACAGTTGAAGTATTATACCACACAATCCATACACAATAATAATAATAAAAACTCTTTATTGCACACACGTTGAAAATATACAAAATAAGACATCCGTTTACAATATGTGTACAGTTAGGCGGCCTTATCGCTTAGATCGATCTCTTCCAGACAAACCTTAGGAGACATTTAATTTTTCAACATACCAGGTGGCAATATAAATACACACAAAACATTACAAGAATTATAAGTAAAAAATAAATAAAAAATGAGTACCACACAGTTGAAGTATTATACCACACAAGCCATACACAATGTGAGTATTGTATCACACAACTCATACAGTTGAAGTACTATACCTCACAACCCACTCAGTTGTAATGATTCCAGCCTACGTACATCGACACTGTCTTTGAACACGCTATCAACTAAAACTTGGTTGGCATCACTATTACTCTGCAAGAAGTAATCAACATAATCGGTGTTATTACAAAAAAGTTAGATACGTATTGAGCCCTGGCTTTAAAAAGGTATCGTATTAAATGCACCGCGGTCGCTGAATATTCGCCATCATGGTCTTTTGTCTCGCTTTAGTTACGTTAGGTTAGACTTGTGAAAAAGGATAACGCGAACTTGCCTCAGGCGAGCGCGGTGCATTTATTACGGAACTTCTTTAAACTAATTATTTAATACGTATTTAACTTTTTTGCAATAACACCGAGTATGTTTTCTATACTGAAACATCGCCTGATAATTAAAAGCCATCAATGTCATCTTGCACATTAACATATCCTTACATAGTATTTGGTTGCACCGCTTTATATATTTTAAATTCAATGCAATATGGTGATCAGATCGCGACACTTTCCAACCCCGTTTAATTACCCATTCCTGTGGGTAGCGCACCGAACTCTATAGTTCGTTACCGCGCCGCGTACAAACAGTTTAATTTTTGCCCCTGGTCAAGTTAGTAAGAAAACGCATCGCTCCGCATATAGTGCGTGCTGGTACTTTTATAAACAATGATTGTGGTGTGAGATTCTCTGAATCTATAGTTTAGTGTCCGTCAGTGTCGTACGGAGAAAACTGTGGAGTGCAACGTGAACATCACCTAGCCGGCTAGCCACGTGGAAACCGCAGCGCCACAAGGTATGTGCCAAGTTTCCTTCCTAGTCCTGTCTCCATCGCATCTGATCACAATAGTTTACCATCAAAATTAGCATCCCCGCAAAATACAGTCCACTAATAATAAAATAGAACACCCCTCAGTGGCGTCGAGAACGCAACGGCGCCACCAGTATTAAACAAAGTTCTCTCCCACGTCTGTCTGTCTGTCTGTTCGCGAAAAGCTCAAAAACTACTGAACGGATTTTCATACGGTTTTCACCAGTCGAGAAAGCGATTCATGGGGAACGTTTTGGTATTTAATTTATCAAAGATTTTTTTATTATTAGGGCGGGACGACGTTTGCCGGGCTCGCTAGTTTGTTATATAAAAAAAAACTCATATTACTTTAGTAAAATAAAATAAATCATTATTTTATTTAGAACTAGCTGTACACGCGACCTCTTTCACGTGGAACCTGATATACAAAACAGTGAATAATAAAGTCATCTGAATGTATTAAGTCTAATCTCACTTACTTTACTTATCTCACGTACTTAAGTCGCGTCGCCATTAAAATTACAATGATTTTTGATAGAACGAACTGATTAATGAAACAACGACGACTAAATGTTTATATATGCTTTAGGATTTTTTTGGAAAGGTTCTATCATGAACGCTGTATTTTAGCAGCGATGCGGGTTTATACAAACATACAGACATAGATTTCTAAAATTGTCTTAAATTAAACTTAAATCTAAAAGTACAGACACTTCACATTTGCATTCTTGTTATATGTCTAGATATGACATTGAAGAAGTTTGTCCAACAGATATTACCTACCAAACGAACCCTAACAGTATTTTGTTTTCAAAAAAGACAGTCCTTTCAAATTCTTGAATTAAAAGTCTATTCTCAGTTAATAATGGTTTCTTCCTATCACCCAGTCAGTTGTTAAGGTCTAAAAATGTCGAAATATAATCAAAATTTGTATCGACAATACTTATAAGTCCTGCCAAAAAAAAAGCAAATTATAACTTTGCGTCTTTTCGGATTCGACCATGAAAAATTTTCAGATTTTTACTTAGATAAAATAGTCGTAAAAAATTTAAAGCGCTAGAATTTTTTTTTCATATTACCTCAAAGCAGCGCTAGAATTTTCTTTTCATATTACCTCAAAGCTTTAAAGTTATTGTTTTCGTTAAAGATCCCCATAATGAGCAATTATTCAATTCTTGTTCATTTTTCCGATGAAAAAAATTGGCTACACTCTTTACTTCTCTGATCGATACGACTAATTATCAAAAAATCTAATAAAAAAAATTATATCTATTCATCTTTATGACGAGTGTATAATTAAAAACAGCAATGTCGATTTTTTTTTCGTTATGAATCATCATTATCAAAATCACTCCCATTTTAATTAACAAAGGCTAGCTGGAAGAAAATGCCTTGTGGCATTAAGCTCGCCAGTGTACGAATTAAAAGTGCAAGAAAGAATTCAACAAAATATATATTAGACTGGGCCAAAAAATCAAGTTTTTTTTAAAGTATATCGAAAATATTATTTGGGATGACAAAAACAACAATGTTGTGAGAATTTGAGCCCTTAATATTTATATTAAGAGGTCTATCATCGTAACTTTTGAAATTTTTTTTTGCAGAGCGGGTTATTGTCTCATAAGTCATAAACCGTCGAGGTAAATGAAATAGACTAAGAGACATTTTTTTAAGAGAATTTAATTGTCTACAAAAAAGACTGATTGAAATTTTTTGTCAGATGAACCGTTTTCTCATAACCACGCCTTGAAAATTGGTATGATTTCAGAATTTCAGGTTTCAGGTTCTTGATAATTTAATGTATATCCGTATAAATTTTCGAAAACTGCATTTTGTAAAAAACCGGCATGATCTAAATACTAGAATTTGTAACAAACTCGTCGTCCCATGTTTCTAAAAAGGATTGTTATGTATAATTTGGGAATATATATATATATGTTAAAAAGATGTACCCTAACGAGTTTCTTGCCGGTTCTTCTTGATGATTGGGTTATTTTCCGAACCGATGGTAATTTTGACTTACATGAGAGTCTTATTAGGGTCAAAAGTGAATAAAGTATTTTTGATTTGATTTATACTATAAAAAAACAAATCTATACCGTGCGATGGGTTAGTTGCTAGCAATATTTTTACAGGACACTCATTAGTCGTTTTTGGTTCTAAATCCTATAGAAAAATAGGTGCTTGACATTTGACCTAATTATCTCGAGAGAAGCAAAACTGATATACACTCCTAACGCTTAGTTTACGTAGAGACGAGTGGGTGTAATAAATACCGACACGGTGAGGTCACGCGCCTGTGCACGTTCAGTGTGCGTGCTACCACGTCCTTCTGTTGAAATAGATAGTTTACGTACGTTTGCGTCCTCACGATTCACCTTCATTTTCGTTCATTGAGCGTTTCACTTTTCTATCCATACTTTTAAAAGTCTTAGAACAAACTTTTAACTAAGGTTTCTCTTTGTTGTTTATTAGTATTTGTTTTGATATTATTATTTTATATGATAAACTAGCGACCAACCCCAGATTCGCACGGGTGCAATGTAGATACTAATATTGGGCAGTGTGGAGTGTTTAATAATATTATTTAATATATACAATTCCGTAGTAGATACATTAATTTGATCTATCTTGTAAGGAAATCGTTTGCGATTTAAGCACACAAAAATAAACATATAACAAACATGTTCCGACATCACATTACAAATCTTTGAATTTTTCGGTTTTACTGTACTATAATATGTGTATGTATTATAGATATAAACCTTCCTCCTAAAATCCGTTGAATAGTTTAAAAGGTCTAAGCGAACAGACAGCGGAAACGATTTTATTTTACACCATATAATAATGTGACCATGGACTATCATTTCCTTGGATATTGCTACTCTTTAAACTTTCACCCAGTATACAGACAATACTAGAAAATAATGAATATGACATTACCGTATTTAACGTTGAGTGGTAGCGTGTGGTGTTGGTGTGTGGGTGGCGGGGGCGGTGCGG
>MU159121.1:0-32384 GCA_015888305.1 Antheraea pernyi | reverse complement strand
AAAAAAAGACCCCGATATTAAAACATTCTTCATTGTTGCTCCACTCCTATCGGTCTTAGCGTGATGATATACATCTAGCCTATGACATTCACAAATAACGTGGCTTTCTATTGGTAAAAGAATTTTCAAAATCGGTTTAGTACTTCCTGAGATTACCCCCTACAACGTCACAGCGTCACAAACTCACAAACTTTACCTCTTTATAATATGAGTATAGATAATAAAATAACTATAAACCCGATTTTAAATTACCCTTATTAAACTACTATTATTACTTAACCCTTACTGTAATGTCGGCTTCATAGTCTGAAAAATACTCTATCTGTCAATCGAAATCTGATAAATATCGGTTCAGCCAGTTGGCAAATGAAAATAGAATGTAAGGGTAGATATACAGACCTGAGTTCTGAAGCACCTGCGAGATCCTCTCATCGAGTGAGCTGGTGGTGGAACTCTGAACCCTGGTGGCTGAAGCAGCTGGAGCGCTCTCTGAGAAGCAGTCCCCGTACTGCAGCCGGTCGAGGGCTCCATACGTGTCCATATAGGCTTCATCGTAGCTAAAAAAAAAACAAATTTAATACTAACAGTTATCTATTTCATTCTACGATAGGTTCTTTTCCATCCGACTATTGGAAATGGTCTTTCATATCATAAAACAGTGCAGGCAATCCATCATTGGGAATTATTGCAACCTATTTCCTATTGTTTATACCAGATGTTAGGTTAGTCGTTTACAATATTCTAAGAGATGATTGTTTATGATCACATTTAACATACAAAATAATAATTATAAAAACAAATACGAATAAACAACAAAGAGAACCTACCTTAAAGTTTGTTTTAAGACTTTCAAAAGTATAGAAACAAACGTAATAAGCCTAGGTGCAATGACCGGTGTCGAAAACTACAAGGGGCGACCCGGAGTTAATAACCTTCGATAATAATGGACAATAAACACTTTTGTTGTGAAAGTGAAATCACCCGACGGTCATTGACACTGTGCTTTAACATAGACGCGTACAGGATTGAGTATATTTTTTGTATTTTTCTCGATAATTAGGTGAAATATTAAGCATCAATTCTTTTTAAATGATTTAGGACTGGAATCGAGTGCCGAGAATCCTCCATAAATATTGCTACTGTCTAAACTGTCAGCCTGTATATATACAATCTTTTGTGTTATGATATATATGATGATTACCTGATATTACAGTTGTCAGATCTGTTAGCGAGACTCTGTATCTGGTAGACTGGCTGGGGTTCGAGTTGGGGCTCAGGCTGGAGTTCTGGTTGGGGTTCTAGCACACTGCATACTGGGAATTGCTCTGGTGGATTACTGCCTCCAGTCAGTACAATGTTCACTTCCCCGGGCTTAAGACCTGATATAATAAAATTAAATATTTAATTTATGAGGATGAATAACTTTTCACTTTTGGTTTAATTGTAAGGAATATAAATTGAAGGCATATAGCTACACGGCGATAAACAAGTCACAATGACTCATTTATTTATCGCCATTTCGGAATTAGCCAGCGCATGCCCAAAGTCAAAAGGCTTGGTAGCCAGCATGACAACCACGACCAGTGATGGATTGCCAATTCTATGTTGGTCACCAATATTTTTGTATTGTAATGTGCTGTGACACAGTTGGGTCATTATGTTCTTCGGGGGTCAATTTCGCTCCCGTACACCCAGATTAGGCCTCCTCGGCAGCGGCTCAAGCTTAGGTCCGTTCCCTCGGCGTGGAGCCCTTGAGTGCGCTGCTCGCGCGATACAGTGACACAAAATCTTACATCACTGCGACAACATTACTCATATCACCTTAGCTTAGCTCAGATAGGTCGCGAATGGCATGTATCAGGCAACAGCCCAAGCCGAGGTGTGCCGTGCACCCTTGAGCTAGTTGTCAAATAAAATCGGCTGAGTGCCTTAAGCACTCGCCTTAGTAGTCCGGTGAATCTGTTAAGACCTTGCTAGGTCAATAGCATAGTCAGTTCGAAAAAAAAAAGTCATTATGTTCTGCTAAAAAAACTATCATCATTACATAGTATAAAACAAAGTACCTTACCGCGTCTGTCTGTCTGTCTGTCTGTTCGCGATAAACTCAAAAACTACTGAAAGGATTTTCAAGCGGTTTTCACAAGTAGATAAAGTGATTCATGGGGAACGTTTTGGTATATAATTTGTCACGGATTTTTTTTAAGTCGGGGACAACGTCTGCCGGTCCTACTAGTTTTATATATATACCTAGAACACAATATCATTATATTAACCAACATTACATAGTATAAAACAAAGTACCTTACCGCGTCTGTCTGTCTGTCTGTTCGCGATAAACTCAAAAACTACTGAAAGGATTTTCAAGCGGTTTTCACAAGTAGATAAAGTGATTCATGGGGAACGTTTTGGTATATAATTTGTCACGGATTTTTTTTAAGTCGGGGACAACGTCTGCCGGTCCTACTAGTTTTATATATATACCTAGAACACAATATCATTATATTAACCAACATTACATAGTATAAAACAAAGTACCTTACCGCGTCTGTCTGTCTGTCTGTTCGCGATAAACTCAAAAACTACTGAAAGGATTTTCAAGCGGTTTTCACAAGTAGATAAAGTGATTCATGGGGAACGTTTTGGTATATAATTTGTCACGGATTTTTTTTAAGTCGGGGACAACGTCTGCCGGTCCTACTAGTTTTATATATATACCTACAACACAATATCATTATATTAACCAACATTACATAGTATAAAACAAAGTACCTTACCGCGTCTGTCTGTCTGTCTGTTCGCGATAAACTCAAAAACTACTGAAAGGATTTTCAAGCGGTTTTCACAAGTAGATAAAGTGATTCATGGGGAACGTTTTGGTATATAATTTGTCACGGATTTTTTTTAAGTCGGGGACAACGTCTGCCGGTCCTACTAGTTTTATATATATACCTAGAACACAATATCATTATATTAACCAACATTACATAGTATAAAACAAAGTACCTTACCGCGTCTGTCTGTCTGTCTGTTCGCGATAAACTCAAAAACTACTGAAAGGATTTTCAAGCGGTTTTCACAAGTAGATAAAGTGATTCATGGGGAACGTTTTGGTATATAATTTGTCACGGATTTTTTTTAAGTCGGGGACAACGTCTGCCGGTCCTACTAGTTTTATATATATACCTAGAACACAATATCATTATATTAACCAACATTACATAGTATAAAACAAAGTACCTTACCGCGTCTGTCTGTCTGTCTGTTCGCGATAAACTCAAAAACTACTGAAAGGATTTTCAAGCGGTTTTCACAAGTAGATAAAGTGATTCATGGGGAACGTTTTGGTATATAATTTGTCACGGATTTTTTTTAAGTCGGGGACAACGTCTGCCGGTCCTACTAGTTTTATATATATACCTAGAACACAATATCATTATATTAACCAACATTACATAGTATAAAACAAAGTACCTTACCGCGTCTGTCTGTCTGTCTGTTCGCGATAAACTCAAAAACTACTGAAAGGATTTTCAAGCGGTTTTCACAAGTAGATAAAGTGATTCATGGGGAACGTTTTGGTATATAATTTGTCACGGATTTTTTTTAAGTCGGGGACAACGTCTGCCGGTCCTACTAGTTTTATATATATACCTAGAACACAATATCATTATATTAACCAACATTACATAGTATAAAACAAAGTACCTTACCGCGTCTGTCTGTCTGTCTGTTCGCGATAAACTCAAAAACTACTGAAAGGATTTTCAAGCGGTTTTCACAAGTAGATAAAGTGATTCATGGGGAACGTTTTGGTATATAATTTGTCACGGATTTTTTTTAAGTCGGGGACAACGTCTGCCGGTCCTACTAGTTTTATATATATACCTAGAACACAATATCATTATATTAACCAACATTACATAGTATAAAACAAAGTACCTTACCGCGTCTGTCTGTCTGTCTGTTCGCGATAAACTCAAAAACTACTGAAAGGATTTTCAAGCGGTTTTCACAAGTAGATAAAGTGATTCATGGGGAACGTTTTGGTATATAATTTGTCACGGATTTTTTTTAAGTCGGGGACAACGTCTGCCGGTCCTACTAGTTTTATATATATACCTAGAACACAATATCATTATATTAACCAACATTACATAGTATAAAACAAAGTACCTTACCGCGTCTGTCTGTCTGTCTGTTCGCGATAAACTCAAAAACTACTGAAAGGATTTTCAAGCGGTTTTCACAAGTAGATAAAGTGATTCATGGGGAACGTTTTGGTATATAATTTGTCACGGATTTTTTTTAAGTCGGGGACAACGTCTGCCGGTCCTACTAGTTTTATATATATACCTACAACACAATATCATTATATTAACCAACATTACATAGTATAAAACAAAGTACCTTACCGCGTCTGTCTGTCTGTCTGTTCGCGATAAACTCAAAAACTACTGAAAGGATTTTCAAGCGGTTTTCACAAGTAGATAAAGTGATTCATGGGGAACGTTTTGGTATATAATTTGTCACGGATTTTTTTTAAGTCGGGGACAACGTCTGCCGGTCCTACTAGTTTTATATATATACCTAGAACACAATATCATTATATTAACCAACATTACATAGTATAAAACAAAGTACCTTACCGCGTCTGTCTGTCTGTCTGTTCGCGATAAACTCAAAAACTACTGAAAGGATTTTCAAGCGGTTTTCACAAGTAGATAAAGTGATTCATGGGGAACGTTTTGGTATATAATTTGTCACGGATTTTTTTTAAGTCGGGGACAACGTCTGCCGGTCCTACTAGTTTTATATATATACCTAGAACACAATATCATTATATTAACCAACATTACATAGTATAAAACAAAGTACCTTACCGCGTCTGTCTGTCTGTCTGTTCGCGATAAACTCAAAAACTACTGAAAGGATTTTCAAGCGGTTTTCACAAGTAGATAAAGTGATTCATGGGGAACGTTTTGGTATATAATTTGTCACGGATTTTTTTTAAGTCGGGGACAACGTCTGCCGGTCCTACTAGTTTTATATATATACCTAGAACACAATATCATTATATTAACCAACATTACATAGTATAAAACAAAGTACCTTACCGCGTCTGTCTGTCTGTCTGTTCGCGATAAACTCAAAAACTACTGAAAGGATTTTCAAGCGGTTTTCACAAGTAGATAAAGTGATTCATGGGGAACGTTTTGGTATATAATTTGTCACGGATTTTTTTTAAGTCGGGGACAACGTCTGCCGGTCCTACTAGTTTTATATATATACCTAGAACACAATATCATTATATTAACCAACATTACATAGTATAAAACAAAGTACCTTACCGCGTCTGTCTGTCTGTCTGTTCGCGATAAACTCAAAAACTACTGAAAGGATTTTCAAGCGGTTTTCACAAGTAGATAAAGTGATTCATGGGGAACGTTTTGGTATATAATTTGTCACGGATTTTTTTTAAGTCGGGGACAACGTCTGCCGGTCCTACTAGTTTTATATATATACCTAGAACACAATATCATTATATTAACCAACATTACATAGTATAAAACAAAGTACCTTACCGCGTCTGTCTGTCTGTCTGTTCGCGATAAACTCAAAAACTACTGAAAGGATTTTCAAGCGGTTTTCACAAGTAGATAAAGTGATTCATGGGGAACGTTTTGGTATATAATTTGTCACGGATTTTTTTTAAGTCGGGGACAACGTCTGCCGGTCCTACTAGTTTTATATATATACCTAGAACACAATATCATTATATTAACCAACATTACATAGTATAAAACAAAGTACCTTACCGCGTCTGTCTGTCTGTCTGTTCGCGATAAACTCAAAAACTACTGAAAGGATTTTCAAGCGGTTTTCACAAGTAGATAAAGTGATTCATGGGGAACGTTTTGGTATATAATTTGTCACGGATTTTTTTTAAGTCGGGGACAACGTCTGCCGGTCCTACTAGTTTTATATATATACCTACAACACAATATCATTATATTAACCAACATTACATAGTATAAAACAAAGTACCTTACCGCGTCTGTCTGTCTGTCTGTTCGCGATAAACTCAAAAACTACTGAAAGGATTTTCAAGCGGTTTTCACAAGTAGATAAAGTGATTCATGGGGAACGTTTTGGTATATAATTTGTCACGCTGATCTGCTGATTTTTCCTGTCAATTTTCGAGTTATATATAATTTTTTATCCTATACAGGTTTTATGGTTTTACCCAATGATATTATAACTAAAAAACTGTAGATACGTTACCTACATTACATTTTGACAAAACAAATTCCACGATAACGCACACATACGTAAAGTAATATTGTTACGCGTACAATTTGTTCTGGAACTTTCCAAAGTTCTTTAACGATATATTGTGATAAAATATCGACATAGTGACTGACCCCAGCGCGAAGGGCGATGGTGTGTGTGCAAGGGTTCGTCTCCAGCTCGCCAGTCGCACTTGATCTCTCCGCGGGCACGAGCTCGCACCACCGTCTCTATACGTCGCTCCCCGTCCTCGCCTTTCATCTAATCAATAACACACATTTTTTTTTTATTGTAGCACAGCAAAGTGCCTGCACTGAGCCTGATGGTGAGCACAGTACATTCCAAAAACAATGGCGACTACCGAGAGATGCGTTATCCCTCGCCGTGACCAGTGTTAATCATCTCACCAGTACTCGAGCCACGGCGAAAGTCATTCACTACTGGTTATGCATGAGCTGATCCTGAAACGCGACGCGAAGAACGAATCACTATTACAGGCTTTTTCGCTACATGCATGGTGGTCGCGACCCAGACGGGCTTTAAAATCCTACCACCCCGCTAAATATACGTCACCGGTATTTAAACCTAATAGGGGCCTATCAGCATTATTATTTTTGTTGTTTTGTTAAAATTACGACACTGTATCTAATGATAGACACAGTGTAACCCAAACATTATCTCCACAGCTAGATATATTCTATATCACCCCGAACTGCGACAATACAATAAGTCACTATGTCAGGCTTACTACTATGTGAACTATGGTACACATCGGGTGCAAATTTCTGCCAATAGTTGTTCCCGGGACCACAACCGAAGATAGATCTGATTTTCTTCAAAGAATTCTGCTCGCGGCTTCTCTCAAACACATAAGGTACTCGTCTGCCGGTCCTGCTAGTTTTATATATATACCTACAACACAATATCATTATATTAACCAAAATATTGAACTACATTTTAAATAAGGTGCCGTAATACTTTTTACTTGTGAACTCGTGGCTTGAGTTTATAGCATGTACGAGGAAATTATAAATAATAAATATATACGTACATTCTGACAAAGACAAAGATGTCTTTCATTAGCAAGCAAATAACATAAGTATATATTTACTCGGACGGCTTAAAAGCTAAAGCTTCGATTTGTACGTGACCCTTTATCTAGTTATTGTTGATCGAAGCAAAAAAATCAATTGCCCAATGCATACAAGTGCATCGCTTCAAAAGAAGTGCAATAATTTAGATAGAAAAAAATCCATTTAAATAAATAATAGTTAAATAGAACAATAGTTTCATAAAAATCCAACTAAAAAACAGAAAATAAAATTCAATAAATTTGGATTATATTTGGATTAAGAATAGAGTAAATTAGAAATAAATGTATATTTTTGTAAAAAGTGACAAAAAAATGAAAATGACCTCCAGATATCAGTATTTTTATCATTTTTTGTGTTTTTTAGTTTTTTTTAACTATTATTTATTTTTCATTTTTTAGTTAAATTTTAACTTTTTTTCGGATTATTGTCATCGACCTTTGACAGGTGTGCAAAGTTTGAATTAAGTGTGATTCTAAAAATTTCCCTATATTATTTAAAATCCAACGACCAGTGGTACAGAAATAAATATGGGACAGAATTGAAAAAAATCCCTTTCCAATAAAAAAAAAATGACCAAATCGATCCATAAATATATAAAAGAGAGTCGTGTTAGTTACACTACTTATAACTCAAGAACGGTTGTACCGATGTGGCTGAAAATTGGTGAGGAGGTAGCTTAGAGCCAGGGGACATAGGATAACAATCCAAAAACAATGGCGACTACCGAGAGATGCGTTATCCCTCGCCGTGACCAGTGTTAATATAAATCTCACCAGTACTCGAGCCACGGCGAAAGTCATTCACTACTGGATATGCATGAGCTGGTCCCGAAACGCGACGCGCAAAACGAATCACTATTACAGGCTTTTTCGCTACATGCATGGTGGTCGCGACCCAGACGGGCTTTAAAACCTTACCACCCCGCTAAATATAGGTCACAGGTATTTAAACCTAAAAGGGGCGTATGCCTGTCGGCATTATTATTTTGGTTGTTTTGTTAAAATGACGACACTGTACCTAATGATAGACACAGTGTAACCCAAACATTATCTCCACAGCTAGATATATTCTATATCACCCCGAACTGCGACAAGACAATAAGTCACTATGTCAGGCTTACTACTATGTGAACTATGGTACCGCGACCACATCAATCATAGTGTTAATAAAAGAAGATATTTTACATAAAATTCGTGTCAGTTCCAGAAATAACGATCTTGGGATGAATGAGGAGATACATAATTGGGCTTTACTCTTGATCGAAGACATGTGTTACCTCATGTGCGGTAGTTTATTAGTCAGGTTAGGAATGCCAGTGCCCTTGCCTACTTTTAAAGTGTAGACTTGACTAGGGGTTAAGTAGGAGTACGGTTAGGGTTCCGGGTTAGGCTAGGGCTGGTTAGGTAAGGAGGGGGGGCGGTTAGGCTTAGGGGTAGTTAGGTTGGAGGGGTCTTGGGGAGGCCTTTGTGGACGAGGAGTAAACCTCAATAAAAAATCACTTGTGGGGCGGTGGCGGAGCGGCTTTGCCTCTCCGCTGCTGGCCGAACCCAGGGAGAAAGGGGCGGGGGCCCTGGACTCTCATTGCACGGGTTCGGCGGGCTGGGAGGCAGTCTCACAACTGGGCAGCCTCAGTCGGGTGTGGCGTGGGAAACGCCTGCCGCCGGGGGTGTTGCGGAGCTTGCTAACGCAACCCCGGGACACTCCCATAGTGCGGTTATACATCAGAATCCACGCGGACAAAGCCGCAGGCACAGTTAGTATAGAATAATTCAATTCATAAATGTATGGAATCTTTCATCTATGTCTTCTTATGACGTCATCGCGTAAAATTATCGCCCGTAAACCGACTTTACAGACCATATTTTTTTGTACTAAATTTATTCAACGGGTGATAACGGTCTATGATCGTAATAACTAGGCGTCCATTGAAGGAAAAATAATAGTTTAAAGAACTAAATAAACACGCTTTCATAAATTTTAATTTTTTTGTCACTTTTTACTAAAATATACATTTATTTCTAATTTACACTATTCTTAATCCAAATTTATTAATTTTTATTTTCTGTTTTTTAAATGGATTTTTATTAAAGCGTGTTTTTTTAGTTTTTTAAACTATTATTTATTTTTGTTAGATTTTTTTAAACTTTTTTTTCAGATTATTGCATTGTCATTGACCTTTGACAGGTGTGCAAAGTTTGAATTGAATCTGATTGTTAGAAGGATGCCGTACGGTTCATTCAGCATTAAAATTACCGTTAAATCTTCAAACTATTGAAGAACCAACATGTAATATTGCAAAAAACTCAGCAATGGCCAAAGTTTTATCGGCATCGAAAATCATCATCTGGGACGAATGCACAATGGCGCATAAACGTGGTTTAGAAGCACTTAATCGAACATTGAAAGATTTACGCAATGACTCAAGATATTTTGGAGGAGCAATGATTTTACTGTCTGGCGATTTCCGCCAAACACTACCAGTAATTCCAAGATCTACGGCTGCCGACGAAATAAACGCGTGCCTCAAATCGTCGAATCTATGGCGCTATGTGAGGAAACTGCAGCTGACAACAAACATGAGAGTTGCATTGCTTAATGATACATCTCCTGAAGATTTCTCTGAGTCATTGCTGACTATCGGTAATGGTCAAGTACCTGTCGACGAATCGAGCGAATTGATATCATTTCCAAATAATTTCTGTAACTTTGTCTCATCAAAAAACGAACTTATCAACAATGTATTTCCAAACATTATTTCTAACTATAAAAATAATGAATGGTTGAGTGAGCGAGCAATTTTAGCGGCTAAGAATTAAGATGTAGACGGCCTGAACTACATAATTCAGAATAAGATCATTAGAACAATGCATTCATTCAAATCTATTGACTGCGTCACTAATGAAGATGAAGCCACCAACTATCCAATTGAATTTTTAAACTCCTTGGATGTGCCTGGATTACCACCGCACAATTTACGCCTGAAGGTTGGCTCCGTAGTAATCATGCTTCGAAATATAAACCAATCTAAAATCATTCAACCAATCTACCAATGCAAAACGGTACGCGTCTGGTGGTTAGAAAATTGATGAACAATGTAATTTACGCGACGATACTCAAAGGAAAATTCGAAGGTGATAAATACACTGATGCACAAAACACAGTTACTGTGACTGGCTTAGCCCCATATGCATGACGGTAGTGAAAGGTCAAGTATTCTTTTAGAGAAACAAAATCAAAAACTTTACACAACTTCTAAAAACTGACATAGGATGAACTAACTCACCTTCAATTTCTCTTCCTTTTTCATATCAATACTTTCTAGTTTCTTAGTTTCAGAAGTACCTTGAAAGTTTTCAACTTCTTCCACATTCTTCTGCTCTACAATGTCCTCTACTTCTACATCATTCTGTGCAAAAACATCCTTATTCGATTCTTCCACATTATTATCGGGTTCTATAGCCATGGGTTCTTCTTCGTTCTGCTTTGCTTCTGTATGTGGCTCTTCAATGCTTCTGGTTGAATCAACGGTCATCATCTCTTCTACTTCCTTCTTTATATGTATATTATTACCAACAAAATCATTTTGTAACTCCTTCACGTTTATAATCTCTCTCGGTTTCTTCCTTGGTGTAATTTGTTTCTCGTCATCCGTTGTTCTTTCAGTCTTTATATTGTTCAGTATGTTAACGTCAAATAGATCGTCGTTCTTAAATTCTGAAGTAGACTTCTTACGCTTCTTCTTCTTATCTTCTGCATCCTTCTTCTTCTTTCTACTTCTCTTCTCCACTTCCGAGTCAGTTTCAGATGAGCTACTCTCACTGGTGGTTGAAGACTCCGAACTGCTGGATGACTTCGCTTTGGACTTCTTCTTTTTCTGCTTGCTGTGTTTTAACTTTTGTTGTTTTTTCTTTTTTAACTTCTTGTCCTTTCGTCTAACTTCTGTAAAGATCAAAACATCTATAGAGTCTACTGCTTTTTCGAACAACTCAGATTAGTTAGTGCCTCAGTAAATTTTATAAAAATGTACTAAAGCATGTCAACACCACCATTAGTAAATTAATATTTAAGTAAAAATCAGATAAAATGTTCACCTTCTTCATCATCATCATCGTCATCGTCCGATTCCTGGACTAATTTCATCAATCTCTTCTTCTTCTTTTGCTTCTCTTTCAACTTCTTCAGATACTTTTTGCTGAGCCGTCTGCGTTTCGATGCCTTTGATTTCTTACACTCCTATTTAATGTGTAATTAATTAATAATACAAACTTACATTTACTTAATTAAATAACTCACTTATCTTAAGTAATTCCCGATAACAATAATAAAAGGTTTTTTTTACTTTTGCAACGGTGGTAGAGCCACGCTGAAACTATTTCTGGTTTCAGCATGAATGGGTCTGCTCGCCCGGGGTAGTACCACCCTCTCACAGAAAACCGACGTGAAGTAACAGTGCTTGCATTGTTGCGTTTCGTTCGGTCAGTGAGAGCGCCGGAGGCCCACCTTCCCTCCCCTCCCCTCTCCTCTCCCTCCCCTAATCCAACTCCTCTAGTGTTGTTAGTGTCTATGGACGGTGGTGATCACTTAACATCAGGTGACCCACCTGTTCGTTTGCCACCAATGAAATAATAAAAAATAAAATAAAAACCTATCGTTATGAGAATTGATATATAAAAACCCAAAATCCACAGTAAACGTGTCGCGTATGGTTGAATTTGCAAAAACATAAATGTATAGTATAACTACTTAGGTATATCGGTGAGTTTTTGGAGACGGTTTTGAGCATTATTTACTTTTATTCGAGACTGTGCATCTTGGGTTCTATATATAAACGGTTATGAGTTAATCCATAAATTAATACATTTAAAACAAATATCATGAGTACCTTTAAAGTTTATGCTAAATGTCATAATTTCTGTGCTCTTTTGTGCAGTGGTTAAAATTAGACTATCATCAAGGGTACGAAGTTATTTCTTCATATGTAGTTATATGGATATTAATATACATTCTGTATATCTCTATCTGTATTACTCTTTGATTTTTTTTTCTAAATGATAAAAACTGTAATAAGTATTGCACAAATAATTTAAATTCATAGGTAAGAAGCGTGAAGTATGAAGAATAGTGAATAAAAAGAAGAAAAAAAGAATGAAAGAAAATGAAGATAAAAAAATAAAATAAATTTTTTTTTATTGACTACTATTATAATTTATAGATATTGGCTACCATATTGAAAAAAAAAAACAGAACGATAAAGACATACAACAAGAGTGAAAATAATGTTTTACAGGGGAACATTAAATAAATATAAAAATACACCAAACTGTGTCAGATTAGTGACGTTGCAAACTGTATAAATAATTAAAATATATATATATACAACAAAAAGCCAACAACACGCGGTGTCACTCATCGCCTTTGCAGCTGTTAAGGCCTTGCTAGGTCAATAGCGTAATCAGATCGAAAAAAAAAAACGCGGTGTCATTAGGCTGTCACCCATCCAAGTACTGACTGCGGTCAACGTTGCTTAACCTCGGTGATCGGACAAGAACCGGTGTTTTCAACACTCTACCCGACACAGTGATTACCCCCACCACGTTTTGTAATACAAAAGGGTCGGCGTTCAGAATTTGAAAGCCCTCGCATAAGAAATATAAGCAAAATCGGTGACTAACAGGAGAAATTTATACACAGTTTTTATCATTGACAGTCACTGGGATATTAATATAGACTAAATATTTTTTATATGGGAGAAAATAATTTAACTCACCTTCTTCTTGGTTGACTTCTTCTTCTTCTTCGAGTGATCTTCACTGCTACTCGTGACAGAAGATGTCGAGTACTTCCTTTTTCTCTGTTTCTCTTTGTCCAGTTTCAATTTCTTACTATCGACGAGACAATTTATTAAAAAAAAAAACATCTAAACATCTTGTTTCTAAAAGCAAATTTAGTACTGTAGTGGATAATAGGTGGTTATTAATACAAAAAATAATGCATTACTATATCAGATGATCCTATACTTTTCCTTCTCGTAGACCGCTTTCAAAGTTTTACTGGTTCCGGTGGACCCCACGCAGGGTCAATACTACCATATTTCCAAAACTTCCCCCCCCCAACTCAGGTTGGCAACGCACTTGCGACTCCCCTGGTGTTGCAAGTGGCTAAGGACGGTGGTGATCACTTAACATCAGGTGACCCATCTGTTCGTTTGCCTCCTACGATATAAAAAAAAAGTAACAGTTGCTGACATTCTTAAAATATTATCTGCCTACATTGATAGGTGAAGTCAAGCCAACATTGTTAGTTTTTCACGCTATCGAAAATAGACCAAAATTTTATAGAACCCCCCGCTTACAAATTGTGCACCCCCATTTCTTTGTCACGTCATCGTGGACCGCTGGGGGTCCACCTGGACCATTTTGGGAATCACTGGTCTATATCATTATTGATGTACAGGCTGAATGGTTATAGAGTTGCAATATACACACCCCTTTTCAGAATCCTCCTCCAGATCGGACTCCTGACTCCAGCCTTCGCTGCTGAATCGCTTCTTCGCTTTCCTCTTCTCTTCTGCCTCACCCGCTTTGTTTTCCATCGTTACAGGTGTCGTACTGCGAGAATTATCGGCCTTATGTTCCGACACATCAGACAGTGCCTGCATGAACCTGTCGAAAGGATATACAACTGGTTGAATACGTGTAATATAAAAGACTAATAGATTCTGCTCGCGGTTTCACTCGTGTTAATATAGGTCTGACATATATCACAATTTGCTTTTCGTTCGGTCAGTGGGAGCGCCGGAGGCTCAACTCCCTTCCCCTTCCTTTCCTCCTTCCCCCAACACAGGCTGCCAACGCACTTGCGACTCCCATGGTGTTGCAAGCGTCTATGGACGGTGGTGATCACTTAACATCAGGTGACCCACCTGTCAGTTCGCAAAAAAAAAACTAAACCTATAGAACTTAACTAAAGTATACATCTATTTTCGCACCCCAAGTTATTATTACAAAGCGTCACCTACTTTTGATACTCCCTGTCCAGATATATCTCTTCGTTCTTCTGCGGTGTCATAGATCCACGTTCGTTACGGTTCGGTTCCACCTGGCTGTCGTCGGCTTCCCAGTCGTCGTTAGCCGGCAGCTGGACCGGGCACTGTTCCGCCGGGCACTGTGTCGCGAGACACTGCGTCGACTTCGGGTACCACGACCGGAATCCAGGGAACGGTGCGTCCGGGATCCTACACCATTCAATAATCAAGATAAAGTAAAAACAAAACTCCAGGCAGTCGTAAGCTTTTGTTTATTGAAATCATTAACATTAGCGTGCTTTTCATGTATATTGTTGACACTCGGAGCAATTATTATATACATTTTTATAAAGTCTGTTAATCAATCAAACGTATAATGAGCTGCAAAATATTTATATTATATGTACATAGGCCCCTATACTACGCGTCACTAGTCTGAGCACATTACAGTCGGTCATGGATACGTAGTATGTTATGACGCAAAATCATAACATTATCTCCTGCTAAAAACATTCAGAGATAGTACAATCCGCAAGGCTTAAGCTGAGCTTTTTACATTTGTGTGAGTGCACTCCGTCGCGCTCCTTCCACACTTCACCTCTTGTACTGGTAGCAGCATCGTATGTTTCGTTTTATATAGTTTGTTTTTGAAGTTATACTTATTTTGGCGAGTTAGGGAAAAATGATGAGAGACATTTTTTACGATGCGCGCGCACACCGTCACGAAACACCGACACCCTGAAGTTAGCTATAGTCAACATTTTGTTTCTTTGTATTTGTTGTTTGTATTTCTTCGTATTAAAACTTTCAAAGTATTAAATACCTTTTTTCTATTGTTAGTGTCGTTTTTTCTACAAACGTAGAATAAGGCGAAAGATAAAATTTTTGAAAAGATTTTTATCTTGTTACGCCAAAGAAGTATAACTTCTAACGCGTGTACATAAGCAAGCACACACACTTTTTTTTGTGTTCGGTTCGGTCAAATAGCTGCCAACACAAATAAACGAACGATACGAACACCTTTCAATAGCTAAGAAAATTAAACTGTATCATTATATATACCTATTAATACGTGAAGCCTAAACTTTGTATCCATTTTTAAAGGAACTGGGCGAACGGATGAACGTGAAATTTGGCATAGTTAAAGTTTATATGGAGGAGAAGTGCAGAAAGCTATTTATTTTATATAAAATGCATTAAAAGTACATTAAATTAATTAAAATATGCATTAATCACACTAATGCTTCAATTTTACAAGGCATATACACACATGTAAATAAAAAAGGTATTTTGACATCTGTCAATAAAGGACTTCAAAAAAGGTTGTGAAGGAGGTTGCTATGCTCGACTGTCTGTATTATTTTAGTCTTACGTTCCAAATACCCTTTTTCATTCTACATTCAACAATGATATTATAACATACAAATATTATTGTAATATTTATCCCTTTAAAAAATCAATAAACTATGGTCGAATGTCGAACACTGGGCGCCCACTAGTGTAATTTAAATAGTTATTTTAAAGACATGAAGGATAAAGACGTATCAAGTGTCATTATTACATTTTATTTATTGATCTCTGATTTCTCAGTCACACTTACATATTACACATACTCATCATTCATACCTACCATAGCTGGCCTTTTTAATAATTTTTGCTTATTGTATTTTTAAACTAGGATATTTCTCCAACTTATGCTATGTACCTATCTAAAACATAAATGTTACTTTTAATGTTTCTTTGTCTGACTCTACATTTGGTCATTACTCAAACAATTCAAAGCTCAGCGTATGCATCTAGGACTGTACCTACTGTTAAACAAACGATAAAAGTGTTAAGAGCAAAACAATAAGGGACTAATATGTGACTAACGGCCTGAAAAAAAGGGTGTGTTTGCGATTCACACACGATAGAAGTTTGAAACTTCAGTAAATCGACAAAAGAACGAGATGAATATATATAACATGGGTAGGATAATTACAAGATTTATGTGTTTAACAATGAATTTATTATATAGCACAACAAGATATAAAAATACTTACAAACATTGTTAAATAATAACACACCACGCTGACTTCTTACTAAAAAGCTGTAATACGCAGCCGCATACAGTGTACAGTAGTAGCTCACGTATTTTTCACAAATACTAACACACGTTAAATGCTCAAATACAAGCAATAATTAAACAGCGTGCAATATACACACCGACATTTGCTCTCTAATTTTTGTATTTGTCTCTTACCTGTCGTTTTTTCTGTTGCATCCGGTTTGAAATCACAACGATTCTAAAGAAGTTTCACTTCAAAAAATAATCTTTCTGTACCTATGTAGCATTTTATTATCAGCTTGAATAACTGACTTATAGTTTTTAATAAATAAGTATAGAGATCCATAAAAATAAATACTAACTGATCACATCCATAGACTCGATCGACTAAATTCATCTTGAACATCTCCAACTCTTCATAAACAATCGAGCGATCCTTCACACAGTTGCACATACGAGGGTTCTCCGTGTACCACAGTTTCGGAGTTGTCTGGGTTTCCCTAGAAAAGTCCAAAGTTGTTAATAAATATGTTTTTTTTATTTTATTTGACGCCTGTGGTCCTTAACTACAATTCAGCCAGTATCATGTGGTGATTGTAGTAATCCAAGTACCATGTATATTAAATAGAAAAATTTTAAACGTTATATACCAATGATATTATAATTAAAAGGGTGAAGATATTACAATTATCATATATTTTGACAAAACAAATGGCACGATAATGCACACATACGTATACTGTCTTAGATAAAATGTGGAAGTAAGATGACATATTCTCAATACCGGTGGTAAAAAAGAAATAGTTATATGTTGCGGGGCAGCCGTCAAAAATAAGCTAGTTAGCCAAGTTTAACCACGCGCTGTCGAAGCGTTTATGACGTATCTTATTTTTTTATGTTATGGGAGGCAAACGAACAGGTCGGTCACCAGATGCTAAGTGATCACCACCGTTCATAGACACTAACAACATCAGGGGAGTCGCAAGTGCTTTACCAGCTTGTGTTTGGGTGGATGGGGAGGGAGGGGAGGAGGAAAGGGGGAGGAGGGGAGGTAGGCCTCCGGTGCTCTTACTGACCGAACGAAACGCAACATAGAAAGCACTGTTACTTCACGTTTGAGCCGGCCGATTCATGCTGAAACCAATAATAGGTTCAGCGTGGCTCTACCACCTACTAAATATGTTCATGCCGCCCTTCATATGTTAAGAAATCTCAATTTTTTTTGTACCATAGACGTGCTAACCTACCTTTGAGAGGGTGGGCCCTTTCATACTTATGCGATTTTTAATTTCCGCGAAAGAGTAAAATCTGTATTACTCGGTAAAATATGCCAGTGAATAAACATCTGCCGCGCCATACTTAAAGACATTTTTACCGAGTCCCATATCGGGACTCAACACTTGAATGGTTAATGAAACAAAGACTAAGTGACACTTGAGGATATGCTTTATGATTTTCTTGGTTGAGGTTTTATTGTGAACCCATAACAGTGATGCGTGTGTGACAAACAGACAGACAGACAGTAGATATCACAGTTGTTATGATAGAGATTTTCAATACATGTCACACAGCAATTTTTCTCCCGTCACTTCCAATCTCAAAATGGTTCCAGTTTTCGAGCGGACAAATATCCAATTACTGGCTATTTAATCGGTTAAATATATTTTGAAAGGATAATTAAATACCCAAGCGGCACAAAAATTTCGATCTCGGAAATTGGAGTTACGAAACTCATGATTTATTGATGTTGCTAAAATAAGTATTAGGAATATTTATAGAATTATACACATAAGCTGGGTATTTGAAGAGCTTCATAATTAATTAATATCAATATTAATTAACATAATCATTATTTTTTAATAATCTATACTAATATTATAAAGAGGTAAAGTTTGTGACGTTGTAAGGGGTAATCTCAGGAACTACTGATCCGATTTGGATATAGCTATATATCATCACGCTAAGACCCATAGGAGCGGAACAGCAATGAAGAATGTTGCAAAATCAGGGTATATTTTCCTTTTCAGAGCTTCCGCTGCGTTTTAGCGCAAAATAACCATTCCATACGTACGAAGTCGCGGGCAGAAGCTATTAACTAATTATATTATCTATACTAATATCATAAAGAGGTAAAATTTGTGAGGTTGTAAGGGGTAATATTTGGGGAGACGAAGAAAAAATGGTCGAACGAAAACGTTTGTTACGAACGATGAGAGATATATGATTAAGTTCTAGAAAAAACTTGTAGCTTGATAATGCCTATTACCGCCCAACGAAGTGGACACGGGTCGGCTAGTTATATATAATTTATAACTTTTTATTTGTTAATTAATATATTTATAGTGTATATAAGGTAAATTCTTATTAGCCTGTGTACTATACATATTCTCAGTCACGTATCAACACCACCATGAGACAAAAAAGTACTTTTGTTAATTAGCCGGTAAATTACCGTCTGCACGTTGGTAAAATAAGTAAAATGTGCATTTTATCGGTAAATTCTCTTCACTAGTTCTAAATGGAATTAAAAACATTTACGCTGTCGATACATATGAAAAATGAGCTAAATATAATTTCCATCGTTCATATATGTTTATTTTTTTCCATTTTTTATACACTGGGAAAGAAGTTCAAATAAGGTTATTAGTTTTTTTTAACGATCTTCATATTTTACATGTCCCAAACTTAACCTTTAAGTATAGACGTCATTTTTTCTTAACACTACTGTGGACGTGGAGTCTCACAGACTCCTATTTGCACACACATTTTTGGAGTTTGATATAAGATCGCTTTAAAACTGATTGAATATTAAAGTTATGGGACTTAGCAATAAAATAACGTGCTTTTATAATCAACCTTTATTTAAAAAAAAATTATAGAAATTTTAAAAAACAAAAATGATGGCACTTTTCAATTGAAATCTACTTAGGTTACATTTTTAGGTACTGAAGATAGCCAAAATTATTCCTATAACGAAATTTGTCTTTTTTCTCAAAATATAATATATAAGAAACCAAAAACACAAAATACTTATTTCAGGTTTTTTGACAACAGGTCTAATAATTCAATCTCAGTCTCCGGTCAATATTTTGATGGTCATTACTTACGTGATATTCATGAGACGCTACTTATACTGATGATATTCATCGGGAGACGCAACCTCCTCCCTCGTTAGTAGTTTTACAACTAAAACAAACGCTACTGAGCCGCTCAATCGCGGGGAGTGGGGGGAAGTAGGTGAAACTAAGAAGACGAAAACATCGAGTAGCCTGTGAGACTCCACGTCCATACTTAAAGGTTAAAGATGTCGAAAAATAACGTAAAATATTAGGTACCGCTAAAATTGGACACTTGGAAACGTAAGGACTGATTTGTAACCTTAAATTTCTTTTAAACTTCAATGCTTAATCAAACTAAAGTAGAACATGCATCGAAAGGGTAAAGTGAAGTCAAACTATTTACACGCACACAAAAAATGTAACAATTTATTGTTGAAAATCAACCACATTTTGCCTATTTATATTTACTGAATCTACGATTTCATTAATGCACTGAATCCGATATTTATCTCACACAAAGTCTCCAAAGACATTACACACTACCTATCGTTTCAGATAACAATTCCGAAATATAAACGTAAATAACATTCTGCTAAATATCATACCGCGCTGAAAAAATGCGATTTATCGCCATTTTCGCTAAAAAAATATAATTTCTAATCGATGCTATAAGCTAAAATGGCTTTTTAATGAATATCGCACCATACTAAATGAATGCGATTTATTGTTTTTAGCAGCTAACGAAATATAACTGCTATAGCTAAAAACGAATTGCACAGTAAAATCTCGTTATAAAAACAAGTTTTTAACTAATCAAATATACTCGATACATTTTGTTTTCGTTCTGTATTTAAAAAATGATTATTTTCAACCAATCACAGTTCATCAACCTCATTTGTTTCCAATTACAAAGCAGTGAAAATATTATTTAGTTTCCAAATTTAAAAGTGACATCTATGTTAACCGATTGTTAATTTCGTCTAATTTAGTTATACTTTTGTCGGATAGATGACGCTTATTTGAACTATTTATTTCTAGAAAATTGATATTTTTTATCTTACGTCATAGTAGTTATCTATACCAATATTATAAAGGGGTAAAGTTTGCGAGTTAGTGAATTTGTGACGTTGTGAGTTTGTGACATTGTAAGGGGTAATCTCAGGAATTACTGGTCCGATTTAAAAAAATCCTTCAATGTTATATAGCTCGTTTATCGAGGAAGGTTATAGGGTATATATCATCACGCTAAGACCAACAGGAGCGGAGTATTAATGAAGAATGTTTCACAATCGGGGTTAATTTTATTTACCACGTTTGATTCTACATAACTTAGTTATTATAGCACCGTATAAGAATAACTTAAGTATATCGACAATACGGGCATATTATATCTATCTATAAAATATAAGATTTAAGATATATTGTTCGATAATGTATAGTTTATAATTTTCATTACTTTCTTATATTGTGTTAGTGAGCACTGAGTTTGGTATATAGTAGGTTGAAGTTCCAGGTATGTTGCTGATGATAAATCCCATCTCATTCGATATACTATTAGTATTCATATATCTAATGTACACGTTACATGTTACAGTAGATGGCGTTCGTATCGTAGTTACAAATGTTTTTGAAAAAGCGTTTCTGTAATGTACACACCCACTCACAATTTTACATTTCTTTAATAAATTTTTAAAAAGCGCGTGCGGAGCCGCGGGTAACAGCTAGTTATTTAATAATATTTTCATCTACTACGTAAACGAAGTAACGAGTTAAAGTTAGCGTTAGGTCAAAGTAACTACTCTACGCGGACGAAGTCGCGGGCAGAAGCTAGTAACGAATAAAATGATATTTGAAAACTGAGTTTTTGGCGGGAACTTACTCTGTAATATAGTGCCTTTTATATTATATTCATAATCTTGTGTTACTTGACTCTATATTTTGTAACATCGGTGGCACTTTACGTAGTACAGTTCGGTTAATGTGCATAAGTGAAGTGGACGGAAAATGAGATGCCATGAAAATTCCCTAGAAAGTTCTAACAAGGGTGCCGCCATCTTGTTAGAACATTGAAATTAACGCAAGACACTTTTAATATTATTATTAACTACTCGACAATTACAGTAATAATCTGGAAGATTGGAAACAAAAAATAAAACTAAAATTAAAAAAAATATATTTTTTAGAGAAAACCGACGTGAAATAACAGTGTTTGCTTTGTTGCGTTTCGTTTAGTCAGTGAGAGCGCCGGAGGGCCACCCCCTCACCCCTTCCCCCTATGAAATTGTCGTTCTGCAGTACTGGTCATATCAAATAGAAATAATTTTTGTTTGGTTAAGAATTATAATTGCACATTAATTTTATTTTAAAAACATGGATTTTTTTTTTCAAAATTTACTTTACTTTATATTTCAGTATCATTCCAAAAAGTAACATTCTGTTATTTAAAACATTAATTGGCTAATAATCTCTTTCATCTTAATATTTATTTATGGACTGGATACTTTGCTTGCTTTATACTTTGGATATTATAATATAATCAATTTTGCAATGACAGCTTAGTAAAGATGTACTGTTCTTCATTAGTGCCGTTTGTGTCCACTTGCTCTTACCCACACCCCAAAACTATTACAACCAAACCATTCTTAAATGTTTTATAGGAACAGTTTAACCACACGAGATATCATTAAAAGAATCAAATCGCTTATACTGTGCAAAGAGTCTATGAAGATATTTATTACACATAAAGATAAATAAAAAATATTGCAACAACTTCTATATTCAACGTTGTTCAGATCAATCAATGATAAAAAAAAACACATTGATTTTGTCATGTAGTCTAATGTATGGTGGTACATTTGATATCGATTTTGACCAATTACCATTGAAGTTAACATATTTAAGAGTTTTATCATGCGAGAAGGTTTTTATGCTATTCATCTTTTTTTTTCTCGAACTGTCTACGCTATTGGCTTAGCAAGGGCTTAACAGCTTCACCGGACTACCTATTCATCTTACTATAAATCAGTATTAAACAGCACCAATCGCATAGTATTTAACAGGCTTTGAAGTTACTGTATCTCTCAATTGCACCTTGTCTAACAGCTGCACCGAACTACCCATTCGTTTTACTATAACTCAGTATTAAATAGCGCCAATTTATTCGTATTTAACGTACTCTGAAATTACTGTAACGCTTTTATTTGCACCTGAATCATGTTACCTTGCTGACCTTATAACATGCTCATCATGCATTCACATGCACTTTGAAGCGATGATTGCTTAGTTGAAATCGTTACAACTGTGTTAGAGCTTTCCACCACGGAAACCATAGCATGGTGGTAAACTAAAACTCGCATTAATCGTGTGTTTATTTATTTATTTGGAAATTCAACAGCTTACATGGGTTTTTATAAAATAACTTATAATATGTACCAATTACAGCCAAAACAGAATTTCTCAAAGTGCTTAATACCTAGTTATAATAGTTATATAAGTAAGACGAAAACATATATCCCGTACTGACCTTAAAACTATATATGAGTGGGTGCGTGTGCGTACTTAGGTGAATGTATATGAGGTGTCGGTGTATAAATGAGGGAGTGTGTGTGAGTGAGTGTGCGTGTGTATATGCGTGTATTTGCGATTCCTGTGCGTGCATATTTACGTGCTTATACTTTTTTAAATAATGTTGTTTACATAATAATAGCACGATTTAATTTTATAATTCCGTGAATATCTAAATATGTCTATCGTATCATATATATCATTATAGCTTCTAGCAATGCGACACAGTACTGAATTTCGTGCATACTTGGATTTAGCGTGTGGGACTGCTAAGATTGTATCCTCTCCCTCTCTCTAAAAAGACAGATTACTGTAATGTTCCGAGTGTATCCTTTGTCTTTACCAATCTAATAATATATAGGAATGCGAGTTTGTGTTTGTAACACTTTCACGCTTTAAATACTCAATCGATTATAATTAAATTTTGCATACACATCATCAGGAGTACAGAGAAAGACATAGGGTACCTATAGGGTATAGGGTACACAGGGTACAATTTTCACTTTAATTTTCAACTCGGTATTACAATTTCGAGAATAAGATTTAATCTTGTTATCACTCTACTTTTACTGTATGAAGTTAAAGCAGATTTAAAATCTTTCACACGAAGCTATTTTTTTTAAATAAGCAGGTTCAAAAAACTCATACTAACTTATATTTATTACCATTTATAATACACAAAAAAACGAAAAATATTAAACAGTTATTTGCTTTCCTTGTATTCAATAAGATTTCTGTTCAGATTGGTTTTTTGTTTTATATCATAGGAGGTAAACGAATCCATAGACACTAGCGACACCAGGGAGGTCGCAAGTGCGTTTCCAGCCTGTGTTTGGGGGGATGGGGAATAAGGGAGAGAGAGGAGCGGAGATGAGAGGTGGGCCTCCGACGCTCTCGCTGACCGAACGAAACGTAACAATGCAGGCATTTCTTACTTCACGTCAATATTTCCGTGAGAGGGTGGTACCACCCCGGGCGAGCCGACCCATTCATGCTGACACCGGTAATAGCTTCAGCGTGGCTTTATCACCTTAAGTGATATTCCCGTTGCTTATTAATTGAGATTCTAAGTCATGGTTTTATTGCATTACTTATTAAAATAAAGACGATGTTGTACAAAACAGAAGTACGCTTAATTTTAAAAATGGTTGTCACTTGAATCTTGAATAAGACTTGAGTCACCCAAACCAACCTCACCTGCACGTGGTGCACCCTGCTGAGTAACGAGGCAATGGCGAAAGCGGGGTGGTAGGGTTCTACAGCCTGTCTGGGTCGCAACCACCATGTATATGGCGAAAAAGCCCGTCATAGTGATTCGCTTCTGCGGGTCGCGATTCGGGATCAGCCTGTGTATATCCGGCGATGGATAGTGTATCACTCGGTGGTCGCCATTGTTTTCGGACTGTACTGTGCTTACCATCAGGCATAGTGCAGTAATTTTGCCGTGTTACCTACTATAAAAAAAAAGATACAGAAATCTTTTCTACAAAAATTAGTTTGGAAGTTGGTAACTAGCTCTAACGTTTATTGAAAAGTAATTATATGACACCAGCAATATTTTCCTTTTCGGGTAACTCGAGATTTTTTAAAGATTCAGAAATACATGAATCAACACAAGCGTCCAAGATCTCCAAAATTTAATTATGTAGTACAGTGTAAATAAACTCACCTGTAACAATTATTCCTGTCATGTCTAAAAAGCAGCGGCTGACATATCTTCAGTACAAAACTCCAAGTCTCCAAAGAATTCATTGTTGACCTCGACAAGTTCCCTTGAAATTCTCTCTCTGTAGACACCATAAACTGACTGTCGACACTAACGTTCGACTTATAACCGCTTTCAGTCGACTTGTAACCACTTTCTACCGATATGTAACTGTCAGAGTAATCGCTCCTTTGACTAGAATTCAAGCTTTTCAATTCCGGTGTCACCGAGCCCCGTTGATCGCTTTGACTCTCATTATCTCTAGGCGGTGATACATCATACTCCACTAAGCCCTTATCATGACTTATGTCATCACAGGAATCCTCTTCTTTTATCTCATTTATGACTGATTGTAAGAACTTATCATCGTTTACGTCTGAACCATCTTTGGGTGAATCGTTCAGTTCATTTTTTTTAACTGTCACCTTAGAATATTTATCTAAACAGGATGAACTATCAAATATGTTCAAAATTTCGTCCTCATTAGGGTCTATCTCGTACTCAAAAGAATCGATTACCGGTGTCAATTTTTTTATTTTAGAAACATTTTCTAATTCTTTGAATTCTTCTGTTGTTTTGGGTAAAATCTCTTTTGGTAGAGGTATATCCCTTGTTCTTACAGAATCATCGATTTTAGGACTGGAATTACTTTTATCTTCATTATCTAATGACCAACTATCACAAACTAAATAATCGTTCAAATTTACATCAGTCTCCTTTGAGTCTTTTTGTGTATTCCCTTTTTGCGTGTCTTTCTCTTTTTTGTCGTCCTTTTCTCGATGTTTCCTCTCTTCTCTCTGATTGTCACGATCGTCTCTATATTTACCTTTATCGACTCTTCTGTACGAATGACTCCTATCATACTTATCGCTCTTTCTACTATCTCTGCTCTTGCTTCTGTAATCTCCATCTGCTGATTTCTTATCCCTATCTGTAGGTGCAGGTTCATCTTTCTTTCTTTGAAAAGGGTTATCGTAATCAGGTAAAAGCTTTTGATAGTCGAATTTAAACCTTTTACCTTCAGCCTTGGCTTTTTTCGCTTCGAGTATTATCTCATCTACTTTTGCAGAATCTGTAAAAAAGAATCTAGGATTTACTTTTGAATACGCAAAGAAAAAATGCATTTTAGTATTACACAACCATTGGAAATAACTAATGGAGACTACAATTATACAATTTTTATTTACTTTACTTTATATTTCAGTATCATTCCAAAAAGTAACATTCTGTTATTTAAAACATTAATTGGCTAATAATCTCTTTCATCTTAATATTTATTTATGGACTGGATACTTTGCTTGCTTTATACTTTGGATATTATAATATAATCAATTTTGCAATGACAGCTTAGTAAAGATGTACTGTTCTTCATTAGTGCCGTTTGTGTCCACTTGCTCTTACCCACACCCCAAAACTATTACAACCAAACCATTCTTAAATGTTTTATAGGAACAGTTTAACCACACGAGATATCATTAAAAGAATCAAATCGCTTATACTGTGCAAAGAGTCTATGAAGATATTTATTACACATAAAGATAAATAAAAAATATTGCAACAACTTCTATATTCAACGTTGTTCAGATCAATCAATGATAAAAAAAAACACATTGATTTTGTCATGTAGTCTAATGTATGGTGGTACATTTGATATCGATTTTGACCAATTACCATTGAAGTTAACATATTTAAGAGTTTTATCATGCGAGAAGGTTTTTATGCTATTCATCTTTTTTTTTCTCGAACTGTCTACGCTATTGGCTTAGCAAGGGCTTAACAGCTTCACCGGACTACCTATTCATCTTACTATAAATCAGTATTAAACAGCACCAATCGCATAGTATTTAACAGGCTTTGAAGTTACTGTATCTCTCAATTGCACCTTGTCTAACAGCTGCACCGAACTACCCATTCGTTTTACTATAACTCAGTATTAAATAGCGCCAATTTATTCGTATTTAACGTACTCTGAAATTACTGTAACGCTTTTATTTGCACCTGAATCATGTTACCTTGCTGACCTTATAACATGCTCATCATGCATTCACATGCACTTTGAAGCGATGATTGCTTAGTTGAAATCGTTACAACTGTGTTAGAGCTTTCCACCACGGAAACCATAGCATGGTGATAGGGATTTTCATAAGTCGGTCGCCCGATAACCTACCCTCGAGTTGAAAATCTGTCGCCAAGTATTTGTTGCGGTTGCGTTTAGCGTATTTACCATTTAGACCACGTCGTCATTCTGATGAGACTGTGGTCAGACGCTCGCATATAAAATATTTTAAAAAAATGCTCATGCAACACATGCAACGGCAATGGTAATGAATTGTATCAAATTGCAGCCATCTCCACCTCTCTCGCAATATATTGTTAATTCTGGATACGTCTAGGCGAAAAAAAAAAAACGAAATAGCGCCAAGTTTTTTATATTATTATTGAGATTTATATTCTAATTTAACGCAGAGAAAGCCGCAGTCTGTTGCTAATATTACGTAATAATATACCCAAACATCCTGAATTCCTTGAAGCAAACTATACAATGAACAAAGCGCTCTTATAATATATTTTTATGAAAAAGCTTATATATAGTTGCTTTATGAAATTGTTACCAAACAAACAAATCAAGCAAAAAGATATGATCATTATATGTACAAAAAAAAATGACAATGAAATGTTTAATTTGATGGTATCTGTACTTACTACCCGGAGATGTCACAGGGATGATGCCAGTGTATTCTGACTGAAGCTTAGCTGACTTCTGAACTCTTGTAGCCGACGGACGAGCGCGTGTATTGTCCGCTTTACATGCACAATTAGTAAGCGAAAAAAGGGATGCAAAACAAATGTGCGAATGTGTTAGACCCGACCACAAATATGCAAAACAAAAATGGGAATATGTTAAACCTGACCACAGCTATACAAAACAAAAATGGGAATATGTTAGACCTGACCACAACTATGGAAAACAAAAATGGGAATGTGTTAGACCTGACCACAACTATGCAAAACAAAAATGGGAATGTGTTAAACCAGAACTAAATGATGCAATACAAAAGTTAGAATGTGTTCACAAACTAAATAATCGTTCAAATTTACATCAGTCTCCTTTGAGTCTTTTTGTGTATTCCCTTTTTGCGTGTCTTTCTCTTTTTTGTCGTCCTTTTCTCGATGTTTCCTCTCTTCTCTCTGATTGTCACGATCGTCTCTATATTTACCTTTATCGACTCTTCTGTACGAATGACTCCTATCATACTTATCGCTCTTTCTACTATCTCTGCTCTTGCTTCTGTAATCTCCATCTGCTGATTTCTTATCCCTATCTGTAGGTGCAGGTTCATCTTTCTTTCTTTGAAAAGGGTTATCGTAATCAGGTAAAAGCTTTTGATAGTCGAATTTAAACCTTTTACCTTCAGCCTTGGCTTTTTTCGCTTCGAGTATTATCTCATCTACTTTTGCAGAATCTGTAAAAAAGAATCTAGGATTTACTTTTGAATACGCAAAGAAAAAATGCATTTTAGTATTACACAACCATTGGAAATAACTAATGGAGACTACAATTATACAATTTTTATTTACTTTACTTTATATTTCAGTATCATTCCAAAAAGTAACATTCTGTTATTTAAAACATTAATTGGCTAATAATCTCTTTCATCTTAATATTTATTTATGGACTGGATACTTTGCTTGCTTTATACTTTGGATATTATAATATAATCAATTTTGCAATGACAGCTTAGTAAAGATGTACTGTTCTTCATTAGTGCCGTTTGTGTCCACTTGCTCTTACCCACACCCCAAAACTATTACAACCAAACCATTCTTAAATGTTTTATAGGAACAGTTTAACCACACGAGATATCATTAAAAGAATCAAATCGCTTATACTGTGCAAAGAGTCTATGAAGATATTTATTACACATAAAGATAAATAAAAAATATTGCAACAACTTCTATATTCAACGTTGTTCAGATCAATCAATGATAAAAAAAAACACATTGATTTTGTCATGTAGTCTAATGTATGGTGGTACATTTGATATCGATTTTGACCAATTACCATTGAAGTTAACATATTTAAGAGTTTTATCATGCGAGAAGGTTTTTATGCTATTCATCTTTTTTTTTCTCGAACTGTCTACGCTATTGGCTTAGCAAGGGCTTAACAGCTTCACCGGACTACCTATTCATCTTACTATAAATCAGTATTAAACAGCACCAATCGCATAGTATTTAACAGGCTTTGAAGTTACTGTATCTCTCAATTGCACCTTGTCTAACAGCTGCACCGAACTACCCATTCGTTTTACTATAACTCAGTATTAAATAGCGCCAATTTATTCGTATTTAACGTACTCTGAAATTACTGTAACGCTTTTATTTGCACCTGAATCATGTTACCTTGCTGACCTTATAACATGCTCATCATGCATTCACATGCACTTTGAAGCGATGATTGCTTAGTTGAAATCGTTACAACTGTGTTAGAGCTTTCCACCACGGAAACCATAGCATGGTGGTAGGATTTTTCATAAGTCGGCCGCCCGATAGGCTACCCTCAAGTTGAAAATCTGTTGCCAAGTATTTGTTGCGTTTGCGTTTAGCGTATTTACCACCTAGACCACGTCGTCATTCTGATGAGACTGTGGTGAGACGCTAGTATATAAAAAAAAATGCTCATGCAACGGGAAGGGTAATGAATTGTATCAAATTGCAGCCATCTCCACCTCTCTCGCAATATATTGTTAATTCTGGATACGTCTAGGCGAAAAAAAAAAAACGAAATAGCGCCAAGTTTTTTCTATTATTATTGAGATTTATATTCTAATTTAACGCAGAGAAAGCCGCAGGCTGTTGCTAATATTACGTAATAATATACCCAAACATCCTGAATTCCTTGAAGCAAACTATATAATTAACAAAGCGCTCTTATAATATATTTTTATGAAAAAGCTTATATATAGTTGCTTTATGAAATTGTTACCAAACAAACAAATCAAGCAAAAAAAAATTTGTTCATTATATGTACAAAAAAAAAATGACAATGAAATGTTTAATTTGATGGTATCTGTACTTACTACCCGGAGATGTCACAGGGATGATGCCAGTGTATTCTGACTGAAGCTTAGCTGACTTCTGAACTCTTGTAGCCGACGGACGAGCGCGTGTATTGTCCGCTTTACATGCACAATTAGTAAGCGAAAAAAGGGATGCAAAACAAATGTGCGAATGTGTTAGACCCGACCACAAATATGCAAAACAAAAATGGGAATATTGTAAACCTGACCACAGCTATACAAAACAAAAATGGGAATATGTTAGACCTGACCACAACTATGGAAAACAAAAATGGGAATGTGTTAGACCTGACCACAACTATGCAAAACAAAAATGGGAATGTGTTAAACCAGAACTAAATGATGCAATACAAAAGTTAGAATGTGTAAACCACAACCCAGTGTTAAGCGTGATTAATCATACTTTTTTTAAAATAAATTCTTGTTACATTTATTGCTTATATAAATATGCTTTAATAAAGTTAAATGTATTGTTCGTTACTTGAAACAGAATGCAGATATGATTTGAAGGTACTTAACCTGCAACACTACGTTAATGCAACAAAAAGAAATATTAAGAATGAAACAAAGGAAAAAACTCATTCTTTCATAGATCATATTATAACTTTAACACTATCATGTCATTTTTCAACAAAATTTGTAGAATTAAAATAACGGCAAATATTATTTGCTATGTTCACAACTAGATCAATCAATTTAATTAAAATTAAATAATTAATTTAAAAACCATGATATTAATGTTTCAAACAATATATAAACACATCGACATCGTCTAGGGATATTTCATTTCCTTGAAAACTATTTGCTGTTTCGAAAAAGTTTATCTGTAGAAATAATCCAAAATTCTGCCAGAAGGTAACCCAATGTCATGACGATACAGATAGTGCAAAAGCTTCAATCTGACTGCTATCTGTTATTAAGAGGCCAAACAGTAAAATAGAGCTAGATGAAAATGATTTTCATTCTTACATTCTCATTCCCCAAACCTAAACTGAGGCAATTGTAGAACTTCTTTCTTGATTTTTTGGCTCCAGGTCCTTTATTATGGGAGATTCTCGTTACTAATGATTAAGGATTTCTCAAAGATTCATGAAGAACATCCGTTTAATTTGAGGAAGGGAAATATGGACTCCAGCATCCATAAGATATACCTTCATAACAAGCCAGCACACTCATTGTTTGTAAAGGAATTCATATGGGTATATGAACAGGGGTCACTTATATATAGAGGCATCATTAAAAACATTAAAAAAATGTGTGGAAGTTGTAGAGCCTGTGATCATTCTTCACAAAACGAAAATGGGGCAGAAGTTTCAATTCTTATGATGATTGTTAATGATTATCATACATGCCCATCCACATAATAAGAAACATACCGAGAACATACTGTAACTGTTTTGAGCGGGCCAGCACATTCAACCAACTTAAATCCCATCGTACACACTTGGAACGTATGGCAGGGAAGAGCTTTCAGCAATTGGCCATCAAAATAGGCCACAAAATATTAAATTTTTATTATTTGAAAGGAACACAAGACGGTATACATTTACAAAACTGTGATTCACAAATTTTAAGCATGAATAAGATAATGCAATAATAGTAATAATATGTTATTAAAGTAAAAGGACAGAACAAATGATTAATGAATACAAAATATCATATTGAAATATGTTAATTATTTAAAAAAAATATAAACCATTAATACTGGTGAATTTTACGATATTTACATTCCCTTCAACAGTTATACTCTATTATGATTATTATTATAGACTATAATAATTCTACTTAGTATTATAACAAAGAAAATAAATGTTAAATATCCCTAGACAATGTTGATGTGTGTATTCAAAAGTTGTTCTAAATTTTAAATGAAGACACTATTAAATATTTTAATAAGATGCTTTTAAAAGTTTTTTAGTAAAATTCAAGCACAAAAACAAACACAAATATATAAGACATTTTTTGGCTTACCTAAGAATGATTTAATCGGAGGCATGGCTTTAGTAGGCATGGCTTTGTAATTATGTTGGCTGGGACAGATTAATCCCAGGGGTATACCCAGTTCTACAAGCTCCATCTTTCGTTTCATATCTTCAATCTCTGACAGCGTCTTCTTCTGTTGATCTATATAATCTATCGAACAAAGACTATAACTAAAAACATGTCAAAATAATAATTTTATATTCTGAATTAATGTGTTTCCACTTGTATCCACACACTTGAAATTTCTGAAAATATTATACAAGGTGATTGTTTAAAGGGTGACATCCTTCAATCTTGCCATAGATCATGGTCACATTTAACATATAAAATAATAATATCGAAAGAAATACTAATGAACAACAAAGATAACCTTAGTTTGTTCTAAAACTTTTAAAAGTATGGGAACAATACTTTTAAACGTAAAAAAATCAGGCCTAGGTTCAATAAACAAGTTTAAAGGAGCCTTTTTCGAGGTTAATCATTAGGTAACTGTTATCGTGGAAACGTCGCCGTGACGCGGGCCGGACTGCGCGACAGGG
>MU159120.1:335638-353872 GCA_015888305.1 Antheraea pernyi | reverse complement strand
TACAAGATAATGGAGGAAAACGATAATGGAGGACGACACGGAGCTAGAGAGCGTGCGGACGCCGTCCACTAATCGCCATTCCATATGACGTCATAGGCACCCATCGGAAATGTTGCTACTCGGAGCATCGGCATCGGTATTACCGACGGGTAAATTCGTGCGATCCTTACGACGAGGATCAGAGGACTTGTATGACTTCCTATACAAAGAATACTACGATCCGTTTCATGCGACCAGATGCGTCCGGTACTTACGATGCGATAACGTAGACGCTTACCTTTATAGTACCATCACGTAATGAAATAAAATGGCAACGAAATAACTGAATGTCCCACTCACGTTTTATAAGAACTTTAACCGAAAACATTCGCTTACAAACATTTTTTGATACGTGGGGAAATCTCTTATATCAGATACCCACCATCCCGGGGGCGCGATCCGTTTCATGCGATCGGATACGTCCGGTACTTACGATGCGAAAATGTGGACGCCTACCTTTACAGTACCATCACGTAATGAAATAGAATGGCAACGGAATAACTGAATGTCCCACTCACTTTTTATAAGATCTTTAACCAAAAACATTTTTTTAATATGTGGGGAAATCTCTTATGGATACCCACCCTCCCGGGGGCGAGAATGGTTATGTCCAACTCGCACGGACTAAATCACCACTGTGTACATCCGCCGTTATAGTTGGGGTGACAGGAGATCTCTTTCATACAAACCTAGCCTTTATAAATACAACCAAAAAAGAATTACCCGAATAGCAAAGTGATGTGCTTATATACACGCGGCCATTGATTTTTATTTATATAGACAGTTTCATATGAAATTTCACGTTCAAAAGTAACGCTCAAAACCGGCCGCAAAACAGTCCAATATGTACGTGGTTATAGTTATACGATAAACTTATGATTTAGCAAATTCAACCTCACCTGCATGATTTAGATTTGTTTTTACAAGGACGCAAGCGACGCGAGACTGTTTGAAATGAGTGCATAATCCAAAATTATGCACTCATTTTTGTGTGCCGTCTGTGAGACGTTAAGTGTGCATCTTGGGTTTTTGTATATCAATATTCATGATCTTTTTATTAGGCACGTTAATAATAAAGGATAAATGAAGTTGTAACAAATATTTATAAAGTTGTCTTAATCACAGCATTGAATCGTATATCCTATTTATGTTATAAAAGTTTTCATCAATTCTCGATATGAACGTCTCCGGTAATTTCTTGTGAAGTATTTTAATTTAATATCATTTCTTCTTCTTCTTCTTACCCTTATCCCACATTAGGGTAGTAGGGTGGGTACAACATGTTTCTCATGTTATGGTATATGATTTGGCTTAATTTTTACGATCGGCCGCCTGCCTGACTCCCTCCTTGGGATTATTTTGTTGTACCACTGTATTTATGATTATTATTATATAGTTACGAAGTCTGATGGGCTCTTTTAGCGTTACAATTGTTCGTTCCGGTTAAATACGAAGTTCTTGAAAATTATGGTTTGCTTGTTATATTGCCATTTTTATGTAACAGAAATCTATCCAACTTTAGACTATTCCCAAGGACTGCATTTTCTGGTTTTTTTTCAGGGTTCGTGATAGTTTCTCAGTAATACTAATATAATATTAGATATAATAAGCCATTATAAAAATATAAAATAGGAAAACTATAATAGAAAAATAAATGCAAATTAAATGACATATCAGTGTCAAAATAAAGAAGAGCGTTCACTGAAATGATTGAAATGAATTGAAATGATTTAATATCATTTCTGATAGTAATATAATATTAGATATAATAAGCCATTATAAAAATATAAAATAGGAAAACTATAATAGAAAAATAAATGCAAATTAAATGACATATCAGTGTCAAAATAAAGAAGAGCGTTCACTGAAATGATTGAAATGAATTGAAATGATTTAATATCATTTCTGATAGTAATATAATATTAGATATAATAAGCCATTATAAAAATATAAAATAGGAAAACTATAATAGAAAAATAAATGCAAATTAAATGACATATCAGTGTCAAAATAAAGAAGAGCGTTCACTGAAATGATTGAAATGAATTGAAATGATTTAATATCATTTCTGATAGTAATATAATATTAGATATAATAAGCCATTATAAAAATATAAAATAGGAAAACTATAATAGAAAAATAAATGCAAATTAAATGACATATCAGTGTCAAAATAAAGAAGAGCGTTCACTGAAATGATTGAAATGAATTGAAATGATTTAATATCATTTCTGATAGTAATATAATATTAGATATAATAAGCCATTATAAAAATATAAAATAGGAAAACTATAATAGAAAAATAAATGCAAATTAAATGACATATCAGTGTCAAAATAAAGAAGAGCGTTCACTGAAATGATTGAAATGAATTGAAATGATTTAATATCATTTCTGATAGTAATATAATATTAGATATAATAAGCCATTATAAAAATATAAAATAGGAAAACTATAATAGAAAAATAAATGCAAATTAAATGACATATCAGTGTCAAAATAAAGAAGAGCGTTCACTGAAATGATTGAAATGAATTGAAATGATTTAATATCATTTCTGATAGTAATATAATATTAGATATAATAAGCCATTATAAAAATATAAAATAGGAAAACTATAATAGAAAAATAAATGCAAATTAAATGACATATCAGTGTCAAAATAAAGAAGAGCGTTCACTGAAATGATTGAAATGAATTGAAATGATTTAATATCATTTCTGATAGTAATATAATATTAGATATAATAAGCCATTATAAAAATATAAAATAGGAAAACTATAATAGAAAAATAAATGCAAATTAAATGACATATCAGTGTCAAAATAAAGAAGAGCGTTCACTGAAATGATTGAAATGAATTGAAATGATTTAATATCATTTCTGATAGTAATATAATATTAGATATAATAAGCCATTATAAAAATATAAAATAGGAAAACTATAATAGAAAAATAAATGCAAATTAAATGACATATCAGTGTCAAAATAAAGAAGAGCGTTCACTGAAATGATTGAAATGAATTGAAATGATTTAATATCATTTCTGATAGTAATATAATATTAGATATAATAAGCCATTATAAAAATATAAAATAGGAAAACTATAATAGAAAAATAAATGCAAATTAAATGACATATCAGTGTCAAAATAAAGAAGAGCGTTCACTGAAATGATTGAAATGAATTGAAATGATTTAATATCATTTCTGATAGTAATATAATATTAGATATAATAAGCCATTATAAAAATATAAAATAGGAAAACTATAATAGAAAAATAAATGCAAATTAAATGACATATCAGTGTCAAAATAAAGAAGAGCGTTCACTGAAATGATTGAAATGAATTGAACCCCCATTGTTTACATCCGCCGTTATAGTTGGGGTGACAGGAGATCTCTTTCATACAAACCTAGCCTTTATAAATACAACCAAAAAAGAATTACCCGAAGGGTTTCAATATATATTTTTAAATTCACTAGACATCAGAGACAATATTCAATTTTCATCAACGGACAAATTATTTCCTTGTGTGGTCAATACAAGTAAGTATACAACGAGCACAGACAGACGCGGTAGGGGACTTTATTTTTACATAGTAGTTTATTACATAGTATACTATGTAATGATAATGATAACACATATTTTACCTTTTTGATATGCCCTTTATTATAGTTATGATTTTTATTGAACTATTGTATGACTAAAGGTTTTATTGCACTTTTTACTTCGTACACTGGCGAACTTAATGCCAAAAGACATATTTGAGTTAACCAGCGGCTTTTTGGAAAACTATATGTAGTAAGGCAATTGTTAGAAAAAAGTATAAAATAAAAATAATAATAATTAAAAAAATATTGGCACTTACAATCATCGGTGGTGAAAAATGTTGTTGCAAAAGATAATGCTGTCTGTCTTTTAAAGAATTCAAAATCGAATTTGAAAAGTTTAATATGTAGAAGTAAGGACAATTGATGGGAACCCAAGGGCCTTAGCTACTAGTATTAAAATAAACTGGTTCAAAGCGCCACTCCGCCGCCACGACAGTTGCAAGTGCGGCGCCTGAGAATAACGCAACATCTGCTCCTACATCGTGTAATAATTGCCTTAGACCATACTCAATTGATTCTCCGAGCTATATGTTACAAGGACATATAGTAAATAATTGTTTGCCGCAAACAAGAATGAGCTCTGCAGCGAATCCATATGTTTACAACAGCATCGAGTTATCTGTGTCATGTCATCTGTTTAAAGACGGTATAGTCGTAGGACATTTTATAATGCTCATTTGAAGTCAAATTGATATTTGATTTTTTTTGATAACATAGATGGCAAACGAACTGGTGGGTCACCTGATTTTAAGTGATCATCATCGTCCATAGACTGTTCTGAAACCAGGGAAGTCGCAAATGCGTTGCCAGCCTGTGTTTGGGAAGGGAGGGGAAGAGGGGAAGTGAGCCTCCAGCGCTCTCACTGACCGAACGAAACGCAACAATGCAAGCACTGTTACTTCACGTCGGTTTTCTGTGAGAGGGTGGTACTACTCCGCGGGAGCCGACCCATTCATGCTGAATCCAGTAATAGCTTCAGCGTGGCTCTACCACCTACATAATTGATATATATTTCTCCAAATTCAATATATTCCAATAGCTTTATGAATATATTTTGGTGTGGTACGAGTGGGAAGAAGCGGGCTATGGCTAGTCTAAAATATACAAAAAAAACCGAAGTTCTAGCCAATATCATAAATTAATCTATAAAAAGGACGATCTTCAAAACCTAGTTGAAATTTTGTCACGATGCTAGATGTATACCAGGAGTATACATTAGGTAAATATGAGAATTAATAAGATTAGCTAAACTAAGCTAGCTATTCATACATATAAGAATTCGCGAGACACACATGTGTATCAGTATTTGTGCACCACGAATCTAAACATAATATAACGATCAATTATTGCTACTGCAAAATAACAATTCGCACTAATCGCTGATATCTACGAATTCAGTAATAACAATCGAGTCTGTATAGCCAATGAAATTTAGTTGATTTTCGATTACGAAATTGACACATGACATTTGACCAATCACAGTACCTCATTTGTTTCCATTTTCAACTACGTTTGTACTTTTTGTTATTCCGTTAATATTGATAACAGCGACACTATTGGCTGTTGCGTTGGCGTCACAGTATCTATTAAAATAGCAACTGTTATCACTCATACATAAAATACAGCGGATGTCTAACTTTAGCTTGAAAGTTCGACGTTCGATTTGTAATAGCGTTCTGTCGCGTCTTGTTTTGATCCAAAGTAATTAAAAGGGAACGTTTCAGCAGATTACATCAAAGCGCTGCGAGGCAATCAAATATAGTATCGAGTGATTTTTCGCCTTGAGAAATTATAAGTAATTAATACTTCAAAATTAAAAATTATGACGTCAAAATAATGTCATTTTTGTTTTATTTATAATAATGACCATGTTAAAACGTATTTATCTATACTAGTAAACGTGTAGTGTTGTCTGTAGGTATACAGTTTTTTTCCGTAAATTTTAATTCATAGCTAACGTCACTGATCATGAATATTACATCTAAACATTTTTGTCTGCGTGTAAGCAATTTTTTTTTTAATTGGACATCTGTAGTCTTTGCTTATAGCATTTTTAACGTGCCCATTCCAGCTGCTAGATCGTCCTTTGCTCAAATAATGCTTATATTTCTAAGTTCATACTTCTACAATAAAGTTACTAAAATCGTGGACGACTACAACTTCATACGTTGCTCACGCTACAATATGAAAACTGGCACTGGACGATGGCTCCATAGCATTTCCTATGATATGAATCTATTCAAGAATACTCTATTAGCGTTCATCCCAAGAATTATACATATCTGTCATACGAGTAAATCCATGTAAACTCACTCACTTTTACACACACACTCATCATAACTACACACACGCTTTCTCACACTATAACATCTATTTAGTTTTAATTGTCTATAGCTAACTTCAGGGTGTCGGTTTTTCGTGTCGGTGTGCGCGCACATCGTTAAAATGTACTCTCATCATTTTTCCCTAACGCGCCAAAAGAAGTATAACTTCAAAAAGAAGAAACTTATTACTGCGTGATAAACTCATGCGAAGTAACTAATGATTTATAATTTCATTATTCTTTCAAATAATATAAACAATTTAACTTGCCCGTGCGTGGCTTATTGTTCATTATAAACTCATTTAATAAAGTCTCTATATATTGACAAATTACCCAATAAAGTTTACTAACATTGGATGTTTCAGAACTATAAATGTTATTGATAATTTGATATGCTTCTATAATTTTCATAATACACTATAAAGGCAAACAAATCGATGCGTATACTCGTATATACACAATGGTATAGAAGTGTTGAAACTTGTATCTATTTATTTTTACTTAAATGCTACTACCTGTATCCACGACTCCACACGTGTTTTTCATAATTATTACTATTTGTTGTAACGCTTAATGGACACTGTGTAAATATTCCCTTATTCAAGTAACTAGGCACAAAAATTTTCATGACGTTACAGATGTTGATATGCCGCACCAACACCTAGCGACGAGCTACGGTAAAATAGATAAAATAAGGATCTTCTCCATAAAGAAACTACTGTAACAACTTTTTGGTGACCACTCAATGGTTTTGAAGTATTTATTATTAATAAAATTAGTAGCTTTATCTATATACGTAAAATTATACTGATAAACTTCAAAACCATTGAGTGGTCACCAAAAAGTTGTTACAGTAGTTTCTATAAGAACGCTAACGAAGAAAATAAGATTAAATTTCTAATTAAAGGTAGGCGTCCACATTTTCGTATCGTATTGGAGGCATCAAACGGATTATTTTTTACAGTGTATCCATAGCAGCTGACGCAACTACCAGCATTCGGATTGCCTACGCCACTTTCATTCCAATTTTCGTAGTCAGAGGTAGCTTTTTTTTCGAACTGACCTAGCAAGGTTTTAACAGCTTCACCGGACTCTGCCTAGTATGGGCAACTAGCTCAAGGGTCAGAGGTAGCGTAGTGTTCGGTGGAAAGTACAAGATAATGGAGGAAAACGATAATGGCGGACGACACGGAGCTAGAGAGCGCGCGGACGCCGTCCACTGATCGTCATTCCATATGACGTCATCGGCACGCATCGGAAATGTTGCTACTCGGAGCATCGGTATTACCGACGGGTAAATTCGTGCGGCCCGTACGACGCGGATCAGAGGACGCACTTGTATGATGTCCTATACAAAGAATACTACGATCCGTTTCATGCGACCAGATGCGTCCGGTACTTACGATGCGATAACGTAGACGCTTACCTTTATAGTACCATCACGTAATGAAATAAAATGGCAACGAAATAACTGAATGTCCCACTCACGTTTTATAAGAACTTTAACCGAAAACATTCGCTTACAAACATTTTTTGATACGTGGGGAAATCTCTTATATCAGATACCCACCATCCCGGGGGCGCGATCCGTTTCATGCGATCGGATACGTCCGGTACTTACGATGCGAAAATGTGGACGCCTACCTTTACAGTACCATCACGTAATGAAATAGAATGGCAACGGAATAACTGAATGTCCCACTCACTTTTTATAAGATCTTTAACCAAAAACATTTTTTTAATATGTGGGGAAATCTCTTATGGATACCCACCCTCCCGGGGGCGAGAATGGTTATGTCCAACTCGCACGGACTAAATCACCACTGTGTACATCCGCCGTTATAGTTGGGGTGACAGGAGATCTCTTTCATACAAACCTAGCCTTTATAAATACAACCAAAAAAGAATTACCCGAATAGCAAAGTGATGTGCTTATATACACGCGGCCATTGATTTTTATTTATATAGACAGTTTCATATGAAATTTCACGTTCAAAAGTAACGCTCAAAACCGGCCGCAAAACAGTCCAATATGTACGTGGTTATAGTTATACGATAAACTTATGATTTAGCAAATTCAACCTCACCTGCATGATTTAGATTTGTTTTTACAAGGACGCAAGCGACGCGAGACTGTTTGAAATGAGTGCATAATCCAAAATTATGCACTCATTTTTGTGTGCCGTCTGTGAGACGTTAAGTGTGCATCTTGGGTTTTTGTATATCAATATTCATGATCTTTTTATTAGGCACGTTAATAATAAAGGATAAATGAAGTTGTAACAAATATTTATAAAGTTGTCTTAATCACAGCATTGAATCGTATATCCTATTTATGTTATAAAAGTTTTCATCAATTCTCGATATGAACGTCTCCGGTAATTTCTTGTGAAGTATTTTAATTTAATATCATTTCTTCTTCTTCTTCTTACCCTTATCCCACATTAGGGTAGTAGGGTGGGTACAACATGTTTCTCATGTTATGGTATATGATTTGGCTTAATTTTTACGATCGGCCGCCTGCCTGACTCCCTCCTTGGGATTATTTTGTTGTACCACTGTATTTATGATTATTATTATATAGTTACGAAGTCTGATGGGCTCTTTTAGCGTTACAATTGTTCGTTCCGGTTAAATACGAAGTTCTTGAAAATTATGGTTTGCTTGTTATATTGCCATTTTTATGTAACAGAAAACTATCCAACTTTAGACTATCCCAAGGACTGCATTTTCTGTTTTTTTTTTCAGGGTTCGTGATAGTTTCTCAGTAATAGTAATATAATATTAGATATAATAAGCCATTATAAAAATATAAAATAGGAAAACTATAATAGAAAAATAAATGCAAATTAAAATGTTTCTCATGTTGTGGTATATGATTTGGCTTAATTTTTACGATCGGCCGCCTGCCTGACATCAACCCTCCTTGGGATCATTTTGTTGTACCACTGTATGTATGATTACGAATAGTTACGAAGTCTGATGGGCTCTTTTAACCTTAAAATTTTCCGTTCCGGTTAAAAATAAAGTTCTTCCAGATTACGGTTTGCATGCTATATTGCCATTTTTTTTAGCATTCGTTTTCAGATTCTTCACAGTAATAGTAATATAATATTAGATATAATAAGCCATTATAAAAATATAAAATAGGAAAACTATAATAGAAAAATAAATGCAAATTAAATAACATATCAGTGTCAAAATAAAGAAGAGTGTTCACTGAAATGATTGAAATAAAATGAATTGAAATGATTTAATATCATTTCTGAGAAGGTATTTTATGGCCACACATATCTGTAGAGTAGTTCATTTAGAAGTAACTCATTTGTGCAAACGTTTGGCTTACATTTGGTGGAGGTACTTTTAAGTATTTAGAAGATTACACAATGAAATACATTTATTATTATATAGTTACACTAGGTGAGCCTGCGACTCCGTCTGCGTAGAAGCTAATTTAAAAAATAGTAACTAATAAATTAATCTGAATGTAAGACTATCTAAGAATAAATGTTACTCAGGGATATGCTTTATGATTCTTGATGGTTTTAATGTGAACACAAAACTTTAGCGGTGCTATTACAAAAAAGTTATATACGTATTGAACCCTGGCTTTAAAAAGGTCTCATATTAAATGCACCGCGGTCGCTGAATGTTCGCCATCTTGTTCTTTTGTCTCGCTTTGGTTACGTCGGGTTAGACTAGTGAAAAAGGGTAACGCGAACTTGCCTCGGGCGAGCCTGGTGCATTTATTAAGGAACTTTTTTTAATCAAGTATTTAATACGTATTTAACTTTTTTGTAATAACACGGTATTAGTTCAAACCTAAGCGTGTTCAAACCAAAAGAGAGATAGACAGTCAGACATTTCTAAAAATTACTGTAATGTATTTTATTATTTATTCCAATATCCGCAATATTTTTTTTCACAAAAATTTAAAAAGTACAGACACGTGTCGCCAATAGCTAAGAAAGTTAATACATATGTATGTACATTTTACGTTGCATGTTTGACATTATAAACTAATTCGAAATATGAGTAGCACAACAAAGTGCTAGAAATAAAGTTTCCATCTGGAAATTATGAAACTGTTCCAGTGTATTATTATTCCATGTAAAAATAGTGGAATTTGTGGTTACAAAACATAAAAGTACAATAAATATTACATTTGAAATGTGACAAACAATTTAAAAATAGTTTTATCATATTTATGCGGTTTCGTGTAAAGGCGTAATTCTTCTAATATTACTGTGCAAAAACAATTGAACATAACGCCGGTCTGTGGTATATTTTATAATTTATTTTATGTACAGATCACTTGAATCTAGACGTGATATTAGGCTCTGCCAAGCGTATAGCATTTGTAAATCATCCAAAAATGTACGAAAAGAAAATCCCTTATTTTAATATTTATTAATTAGGAAAACTAACAGATATAATGTACAATACATAGTTATTAGAATAGAAAACAACAAGTCATGTATAAGTATTCGCCGATATAAAACAGAATACAATCACTTGCATTATATAGTATTAGGTAAACATTATAATAAAGGAAGAAATTCAAGAATATTAACAGTCTATTACTATTTGCAATCGCCATCATTAAAGAACGTTCTTGTTAAAAACGTTGTCGCCTTATTTACAGTAGTATTAAATAGGTCAAAATCACCTATCTCGCTCATAGTGTTGAAAGAGTGACTAGCTCGCCATAAATATGAATTCTGCCGGTAATTTGTGGAAACACTGGACCACTGGACAGCGAAAGAGGGGGGTTTGTACATAGACGTTTGGTCGGAACATTAATAAATAATTTCGTTAGAAGTTCGGGACAATCTACAATATTAGAAGTAATTTTTGAGTAGGTATGTTATATCTGCTATTTCTCGTCGCTTCACAAGAGGCAACAAATGGTGCTTACTACAAAGTTTACTGTAATTATTGGGATCGTAGGTATCATGTAAACGATAACATAGATATTTAATGAATTTTCTCTGGATATTTTCTAAACGATTTACATTTAATGGTATCTAGGATTCCAGATTTGCGATACATATTCTAAGCTACTACGAACTAATATACAATACAATTGTTAATATACACATATATTAAAATAATTAGTCCACTATTATCTGTGTTCTATAAATATAAAAAGAATGTAAATCTAATGAGTTTGTAATTTTTAGGTTTTTGTGAAAAAATTGTTGCAGGTGTCTTTGAATAAGTAATAAAATATTATTCAGTCAATCTTAGAAATGTATGTCTGTCTGTTTGTATAAAGACGCATTACTGTTAAACTACCGCGTAAAACCACAAAGCAAATCCTTGAGTAAAATATAGTCATTCTCAGTCTCATTAAAATCGGTTCACTCTATCAAAAGTTATTGTAATATTAATGGGGACGCGACTTAAGTACGAGAGAAAAGTAGATAAGTAAATGGACTTAATACATTCAAATTATTTTATTAGTCACTATTTTTTTACTGTTATCACAGGCGAACGGAGTCGCGGGCACAGCTTGTTAAAAATATAAATACAGAAAATATTTTTTACGTTTTAGCCATATGCCGCGTGTATGAGATAATTCAGTTCTAGCCTACGGTGGTCTATGACAGAAACTGAATCAAGTATGCACCGCGCCGGTGGGATTAATCACGACGCACGCGTAAATAGCGCCGCTCCGTGTGTATTATATACCAAGGCGGATGTATGTAATACTGCACGTGCTCTCGCATATGCTAGCGTCGCGTCGTGTCGCTTGCATTTAATTATTTATTCATGGGCAACTATTGCAATAAACTGGATGTATTCCTGAACACAGGTTCAGATTCTAAACTTTCCACAATAGTGCTCTTCAAGTTTGTTGGATGTACATTATCATGCGATGTCTAGCTGTACTGAAACTCTACGTTTACAGTAGACGTTAAGTTTAACTAAACTGTGCCATGAGATTGTTAAAACGAACGTGATTAAATTTCAAATTGAAATACAAACCATATGAGTCTCGTCTTATGCTATTTCTTTTTAACACATATCGTTGAGCATGTGATGAATCGAGACAACGACAGTTTTATTTTCATTTTTGTCAATTCTAATTGAAATAACAGTTTTTGAACGTGTCAAAGAGCATATGGATAAAGTAGAAGTATTTTTTGTTTCTGCAGGAGAATCTATGGAAAAACTTAACCGATTTTGACACAACTTTTACCGATAGGTAGAGGATCTTTCAGAGTACTTGGAAGATAGGATTCTGTAAATATATACCACCATGAAGGAGTAGCCATCCTCGTCTTACGCCATCCTGCCACTCAGCACTGGTATCATGATATCAGCACCTCTAGAACTATGTCTTCTGGCGTAGAAATCCTTATAGTATAGCAAAGTGAAAATTACCACACATAAGCAGTTGTATTAACATACGATCTCAAAATATATATATGTTTAAGAGTTTTATTTCTAATTGTTATTAATCTTCTTGATTTTTCTTCTCTTTTATAGTCAACGCAGTAATTTAGCAGTGATACGCGTTCAAACAAACAAACAGATTTTTCCAATTTTGAATCCAAACTATCAAGGGACTCACTGAAACATATACCCAGATTGTATGTGAATTTTTTTTTTAAATAAGCTTACAACCCGTTCGTATCATCATCTACCGGGTTCAATTAATGTAAAAAAAAGCTTTAGAGATCTGTGGACCCCTAGTTTCTAACGAAGTTTTTTCCCTTTTTTGTAGACGTTTACTATACAGTCAGTATAGTTTACATTATAAAATATCAAGTTGATAGAGTTAAATTGTAAATTAAACGATAAAATATATTCATAACATAAAAAAAGGATAGATTAAACACTGAATTATATCATAACTATTTTATTTTTATTTTGTTTTATTTATTCGGGCTCAACAACAGAAAACAAAATACACAAAATGTACATTAATAATAATAGTTTACAGAACTAAATTTGTTTTCTTATTAATGTTGGGCACAACATGTTAAAAATTATAGAAATAATTAAGAATAACAGAAAAAAAAGATTATGATAGTTACTAAATACATTTTACAAAATTATAGAGATAATAAACAAAAAAAAAATTAAGATTAATAATAAAAAGAAAAAGATTATGATATTTACTAAATACAAAACGGTTGAATACTTTTACTATTAATATCGTTGCTTGTATCTCCGTAAAATATATCCACATCCCTTGCGTTATTATTGTATTCTCTACACATTCTGTACAATGGATGTAAGAGACATTATTTGAGCAATGTGGAACCTGAAAGATATTTTGATTTCGGCTAGGTCTTGTGCTTATTGATAGTTGGCTTAACAACTCTGCTGTATCCCATTTGGAATTGATTATTTTGTGTAGAACTGAATAAGAGGTAAAACTACGCCTGGATGAGAGTGTTTTGACCCCATAGTGATTTAGCCTAGTTTCATATGATGGTAGTTTGCGTCTTAGTCCAAATTTTGATGCTAAATAACGTACAAAACGTCTTTGGATAGCTTCGATCCTGTCATTATGGACGTGATAGTATGGATTCCATATCACTGAACAATACTCTAGGATGCTTCTAACTAATGACATAAACAAAGTAATTAATGTGGCTGGATTTTTAAATGGTTTTGACATTCTTAGTATAAAACCCATAACTTTGTTAGCTCTTGATGTAATGTAATCATAGTGGTATGTATAAGTTAGTTTGGAATCAATCCAAACACCAAGATCCTTTACTGTATTTTGACGCTCTAACAACGGGATGAAAGTATAGTATGGTGGTAGGACTTTTTCTAAGTCCGCCTGGCTAGCTACAACCCTCAAGTAGAAAATCTTTCGCCAAGCACCTGTTGGTGTGTTCTGGCAACGTGTTTACCGTCTTAGATCAAGTCATTATTTAATATCATATGCGATTGTGGTCAAACACTAAAACCTGTAAATTACAGAAAAGTCTTAAATAGAACTTAGTATTGGTTAATGCTTCGATCAACAATAATTAGATATCGGGTCGGCGTGAAAAATACGTCTCGGTAAATAACAGCTCACTTGAAATGTGAGCTTTTATTTTGTTTACTTAGTTTGAAACACAGCCAATGTGAGCACGTTTCACAATGCGGCAGTGTATTCAAAAGATGCAAAGATAATACCCGAAAAAGCAATTTAACTGCCGGAGTATCTTACTTTACCTAAATACATGTTGAATAAGTTATATTTTAAACTTTAAACTAACAAATAATATCATATTTTGAACAAAATTACCGATTTTAAACCTGTGGTACAAATGTTTGGCCAAGACTCGCAAACCACGCACGAACACGTACAATAACGGGAAAAAGTACTTTATTTATTGGGTGTTAAGTTTGAATGCACACTAAATGTTGTTTATGTTGTCTTTTCATTTGTAAGTGAAGGGAGTAATTTATCGCTTTGCTCGTTTTATCGTAAGTATTAGATAATATTTTGAACATTTGTGATTTGATTACTAAGTGTCATGGTTGTAATTAGGTTGAACTTAAAACTGTTTTAATACTTTTTTCTCCCTTTCTTAGTAAACAAATAGCTACATAAGTATATGATTACGCGGACAGCAGTTAGCTTCGATTTGTATGTGACCTTTTATATAGTTATTGTTGATCGAAGATATAAATATAAGAGACAGTATGGAAACTACCTATACGGTACTACCTATACCTACCTCTAACCGGCACACTCACACAAACATGCGCATATAAATATTAAATATAAAAATTCAAAATCATATAGCGCGGAGATGCCTACCGTAGCGACGCATCGCCACACCAAATGTTGACATTTGACGCTTGCCTATGTTGGTTAAGTTACTAGATATTTCATTAAAATGCTGCAAAATAGCACCCTGCTTAAGCGTATGTAAACTTTAGCAATTATTTAACGTAGGCATAATTAAAATAAATAAGTATAAATCTGATCAGAAATATTAGAATTTATAATAAACAATATTCTCATGATAACGAACTGCAACTAGTAGCGGTTAAGTAAGGTAAGTTTTTGCATAGTACATAGTTTGCGCAGCTTATCATAACTTACTAGTTCGGTGAAGCTGTAAAGAGACCAGGTCAATAGAGAAGTCAGTTCGAAAAAAATTTATCATAACTTACTAGAACTGTGATTGGAATTCCGAGAAGGAACCTTAACCGGGTCGCTCGCAGCTGTCGGCTTTTGCGCGAACAAACTCATCGCTGTAGGCCTGGAAAACGAAATAATAGTATCAATATTTATGATTAAATGGAAAGCTTAAATCTAACAATACTAGCTGATACCTGCTCGCTTCGTTGTGAATTAAATAAACTTTGAATTTCACAAAATTAGCAAAGTGTTGAAAAAAAAATAAGCAGCCTATAACCGTCTACCAAAAATTCCACATCGAGTGGTCCTAGTCTTAAGCCGATACGTTCAGTAGTTTTGATGGACTTTAGCCTCAAAGAAACTGTATTTTCACTATATATTTGTATAGATATACAGATAGACTTTATAACATGAAGGCTATTCATTCCGTTTTAAACACGATTAGTGTTTAGGTAATTAAAACGGCAATGACAGAACAGACTTCTTCGTATTAGCTACGCGAACCGCCACTAATTGTGATGAATCGAAAATTACATCATAGGTGGTGAGTAACGCCAACTGATATGTGTTCCAACAAAACGATTGACAATAAGACAAAAATAAAATAAACACGAACAGATGATACACAAGGCACCTGCTACATACATTTTCTATTATGCATTACAAATTGACAATGATTTTTTTGTATACAAAAAACCACTGTTGCCGTTTTAGCGACTTTGTCGCTAGATCTAGCGGATTTTGGGTATGTTTAACGACTTATTTTTTCAATCTAGAGATTCCATTCTAGAGATCTAGAGAATCCCAAGAGAGAGAGAGAGATCACGAAGTACTACAACGTTGTCTTTTGCACTCCCCGAGAACAAGACATCACTTTACTCATTATTGAAAAATATACGAAAATAGTAATAGAATATATAAAAAAATACATGTTGCTTTGAACACAAGATACAGCATTCAATATTTTTGTATAATACACAATATCATCATCGTCGGCCTGTAAAATACCCATGCGATCATAGGCCTCTTCCCGAAGGAAGATATGGACATAATCACCACGCCAGCACATGACGTATTAGTCACTTCAGCTCCAAGAAGTTCACAGTTCTATTATATTTCCCCACATACTGCGGTAGTACAAGAACATTTCTCAGGTTCAGGTTTCCTCACGATGTTACTCTGTTCCGTTAGACGGTAGTGTTATTGATAACCTTCATTACATAGTATAAAACAAAGTCCCATACCGCGTCTGTCTGTTCGCGATAAACTCAAAAACTACTGAACGGATCTTCCTGCGGTTTTCACCAGTGGATAAAGTGATTCACGAGGAATGTTTTGGTATATAATTAGTCTAGGATTTTTTTTAAATCGGGGCGGGACAACGTCTGTCGGGCCCGCTAGTTTACTTATAAATTTTTTCAAAATTCGTATACTGCGTTATTACGTATTTTTTTCATATTTGACAGTGTCAGTAAAATATGCATCGAGATATATCTTTCAACATCTTTTCTTAATCCATATCAGAATGTAATAAAATATATTCTAAAAATAACCAGAGGATATATTTATGATATAAGAAAAGAAATATGTAAAACAGTTGAATCTTTTTGTAAGCACGCTTAAGAACAATCAGACTGAGAGGAGTCATCTTTTATAAGCATATAAATAATAAGAGTACAAACATTCCAAATACATCGACTCATAGAGTCTCCTTTTATTGTATCCATAAATTTAATAATTTCGTAAATAATATGGCTCACGTATCAACAGACCAACCGAATTCCTTAGAGATTATTTATCGGCCTTAAGATTTATATAGACATTAGGTATTTTAAATATATATCTTTTTTAATTTAACTTTGTTTTAAAGTCAACCTTTTTTTAAATAATATACAATGTTAAACTTTTTGAAACGAAACTTATGAGAATAATTTGTTTTTTCGTTTGAAAGAGTATCTAAGATCATTTTTTGTTTTCTCTCTCTTCTATTGCACGTCTTAATCAAACGACACATAATGTTTTCCTTGTACTGAAAATGATAATTTATAATTGGTAAGGTTGTTTAGTACCAGAGATAAAAATTTCTTAGATACACTCAATCCAAAACTAAAGATGTACGTTCTTGGCAATTAATAATGAAAAGCTATATCCGTCTAAAACCTCAGATTTCTTGCTTAAAAATTTAAACATGTCAGAGATATAGTCAGATACGTTTTTATGCTGGTAACATAAACAATAATACTTGCTGTAAATATTTACTGGATTTAAATGATTAACGAATTTTTTCGTAATAGTGAATAACTTACATTATAGAGAGTGTTTGAAGGTTTTCAGGTAAATATACCAAATTGAAGTAATATCTATGTTATATACAGTGTTCCGTAATATGATAGACGTTATAAAGAGTGTATACTTTATTTACATTTTATTTTAAAAAAACTATCACTGCTCAGTACGCACTTGTTATATATTGCAATTAGTGTGTTCAAGTGTGGGTTTACAATATCAATCTACATGACTATCGATTGAACGGGCTATAGGCTTATGTATTACAACCTCAACGAATGGCGAGTAATGTATCAAATAACATAAATCTTTTTCTCTCTCAAAAAACACTTTGAATTGTCAACTCCTATGGTAACTGATGTAACGTTGTTTACACACATCTTGGCTCATGAAGCGATGACGGTAATCAAAATAAAAAATACTCTATTTAATTAAGGCACTGAAAAGTCGCTTATGAACATCAAAACTACCACCGGTTCGGACAAACAACCCAGTCATCGAGAAGAACCGGCAAGGAACTCGATCTGGTTTCCTCTTTAATCTATACTTTCTATACTTACTAATCTATACTAATATTATAAAGAGGTAAAGTTTGTGAAGTTGTAGGGGGTAACCTCAGGAACTACTAGATTGATTTTGAATTTTTTACCAATAGAAAGCCACGGTATTTGTGAGTGTCACATGCTATATATCATCACGCTAAGGCCAATAGGAGCGGAGTAACAATGACAAATAGTTTAAAATGGGGGTTTTTTTTTTCTTTTGAGAGCTTCCTCTGCATCTTAGCCTAAAATAACTATTCCACGCGTACGAAGTCACGGGCAGAAGCTATTAACTAATTATATTATCTATACTAATATTATAAA
>MU159120.1:278368-330921 GCA_015888305.1 Antheraea pernyi | reverse complement strand
ACTATCCATCGCCGGTCGCCGCTGTCATGCCGGCTAGCGAAGAGTTGGATATGCACAGGCTGATCCCGAAACGCGAACCGCAGAAGCGAATCACTATGACGGGCTTTTACGCCATATACATGGCGGTTGCGACCCAGTCGGGCTGTAGAACCCTACCCCGCTTACGCCATTGCCTCGTTCGTAATTCCGCAGGGTGCACCACGTGCAGGTGAGGTTGGCTTGGATGTCTCAAGTCTTAGATATTATTCGACACCCCTTACACCCTACAGCTATTTAGATATAATATCATTCCGTTTATATTCATAGGTGACTTCCTCACAACTTAAATTAACTTTATACATCAACTTACGTTATTCGTAATAAAAATTAACAGTTTAATAAAAATTAGAATTTTCGAACCATGCCATTTCTATTCGACAAAAGTGTAGTGTTACCTATGCGATTAATCAATACGCGTTCCAACGCACGGTTCGGCGTGTACCTCACCTCGTTTGCATTTTATTGCATTCGTATGTTAACGGTATTGGCCCCGTTTTCGGATTCAATCGCCCATCAATTGATTTTCGTACCATTATGTCGCCGACCATATGCGGCCACCAACGTGACATACGACGGCAAAATTCCAAAATTAGCAAAAGCTTCCTATCTGTATATGATTGTTAACACAACGCACATTTTAAAATAGCCTGCCCTTAAATGTAGAGACATTCCAATCATAATTGGTAAAGATTAATAGTTTGTATCAACGAGGGTATAGAACATGGTTTTAGCATGAATGGGTCGGCTCGCCCGGGGTAATACCACCCTCTCATAGAAAACCGACGTGAAGTAACAGTGCTTGCATTGTTGCGTTTCGTTCGGTCAGCGAGAGCGCCGGAGGCCCACCTCCCTTCTCCTCTCCTCTCTCCTCTCCCACCCCCTCCCCTAACCCTTCCCCCAAAGGGTGGCAACACACTTGCGACTCCTCTGGTGTTATTAGTGTCCATGGATGGTGGTGATCACTTAACATCAGGTGACCCACCTGTTCGTTTGCCACCTATGACATAAAAAAAAACCAATCGCGAACCAATGGAACTAACGTGTTCTCATTTCTGTACATACCATAAGGACGATGTTATAGCTTTTAACGCATTAAAAAAAGTAGAGGCAGTCATAAGGTCTGCCGACAGGAGTGAATACGCAAAACAATGATATAAATGTATTCTCTTAAGAATGTTCATAATAGATTTCAAAATTTGTTTATTGAAATCATTAACATTAGTTTGGCTTTCATATATACACTCATCAAAAAAGTCTAAGCAACATGTACTATTTTAAATTTTAGGATGGTTATTCACATTATAACGTTGTATTTTATTTTTAAAATAATATCTTTAGGGTTCTATGATGTAAAAATAACAGCTGTTGTCTTTATAAGTTCTTTTAATAACAGAAATGAACAATATTAGAATATACTGTAGAAACTAAGATACATAAGAAACTAAACTTTTTTCTTACAAAATGAAATTTCTTAAGAAAATGTATTTATTGTGAAAGAATAGAACAATTTAATACAAAGTATGGTCTCCTCTGCTATTCAGAACTTGTCGGCAACGATTATTCATTGAATTAATGAGACTGTTTATGTCATCTTGCGGTATTCGCTCCCAATGGAATTGTAGCAAATCCTTCAGCTGTTGGGTTGTTGTCGCTCCGTCCAAGTCCTTCAAAACACGTCTCTGGAGCATGTCCCATGCGTGCTCGATGGGGTTGAGATCTGGCGATTGTGCAGGCCAGGGCAATACCCGGATGTTCTCCGTTGCAAAGTATTCACTGGTTCGCCGAGCTGTATGTGAACGCGCATTGTCATGCATTAACCTAAAATCGGAGCCAAAGGTTTGTGCAAATGGGTAGACATAATGTCTGAGAATATCCTCAATGTAATTTTCAGCATTCATGTTTCCATTTACTAAAACGAGCTCAGTTCGCCTGTTCTTCATAATACCCGTCCATAACATAACTGTTGAGCCGCTGTATGGATGAACTTCCTGAACGCACCTGAGTCTTTCAGTATTTCCGGGCCGACGATACACTCGCACCCTTCTTGTATCAGGCTTAAACCCGAATCGCGACTCATCGGAAAACATAATTTTATCCCATTGTTCCTGGGTCCATTTTATGCGTTCTCTACACCATTCATATCGACGAGCGCGATTCCCGTGACGTATCGGTGGGCACCTGGTTGGGCGTCGAGCTCGTAGGCCGTACTCATGCAGTCGATTTCGCACAGTTTGTGGACTTACATCAACACCACTTGAAATTTGTAGCCTCAAACTTATCTCTCGAGCGGTTAACATCTGCTGGCGTCTTGCAGTCAGTTGTATGTAACGGTCTTGCCGAGTGGTTGTACTCCTTTTACGGCCTGGATGCTGTTCAACGGGTTCTCCTGTATTATTGTAGCGCTGCCAAAGACGACAAATAACACTTCTATGAATGCCAAAATGTCGAGATACCTGAGATTGATTACTTCCCGCTTGCAACATCCCTACAGCTCTTTGCATTTCATCTGCCATCAAATGACGTCGCTTCATGACGTAAAGAATATCTAACAATTCAATTTTGTTGCTAACTTTATTTAAATGTTTGGTAAAATTATAAAATCAAGACTAGACGTAGCAATTAAAACGCACTTAAATTCAAACAAATTCGCAGTCATTTGAATTTTATGAAAAAACAAAACATAATCAAATTTTTTTTACAACCAGCCAGTATATCATCAATAACAAAAAAGTTTACTTACCTACGCACTTTGTTTGAGTAAATACTTAGAAATTAATTAATATAAATGGTAAAATTTGTAATACCACGCATGTTGCTTAGACTTTTTTGATGTGTGTATTTGCACTCAGATTAATAATTTTATAATGTCTATTAATCAATCACAAGCATTATCATCATCATATGATGAGCAACAAAATATCAATATTACATGTACATAGGGCCCTATACTACACGTCGCTAGTCTGACGCAAGCCGCACAAGCGCAATACGGTCGGTCATGCTTACGTAGCATGTCATGATGCGAAATTATAAATTTATCGCCTGCCAAAAGCGAGAAATACCGCTCAACGCGCCCAAAGAATTTTTCATCTCAACAAAGATAGCGCCCGATTTTTTCACAGTAATGGATCCACACATCTATAAAACAATACGGTTCGCTATGCATACAGAGGGGAGAAACTATACCAATGAGAGCCCGTTATCCGGTCTAAATATAACCAGCCGGAGACAGATGGCGCGGCGGTGAGGCGGGACGGAGTTCGACAACCAGGACGACGACCCGAACAATCCAGACCTTGCACATATTACACATCATCGGAAGGAACTGTATAACTATTTCGCAAAGTGTCCCATGTTTGTACACCCGGCCTTAATTTATCCCATACTTGCACGCTTAACCCCTAGAGGGGTTGATTTGGCTCATCTCTGTGTATCCACTAAAAACAATTGTGACGTGTAATATATTCTAAATATCATATTTGAGTCGTTACATTAATATTTTACGTTGTTTTTCAAGACATTCAAATTTTGTGCATATACAATATGAACCTTATGAACGGCAAAATTTTAACTTCGTTCTCGGTGTATAATAACTGGAAATCTTAAAAAAAAACAATTATGTCTTATGAACTATTAAAATTGGATTTAGCTCATAAATAGTATAAAACAAAGTCCTCCGCCACGTCTGTTTGTCTGTTCGCGATAAACTCAAAAACTGCATAACGGATTTTCATGCTGTTTCCAGCAGTCGATAAAGTGATTAATGGGGAAGGTTTTCGTATATAATTTGCCAAGGTTTTGTGTAAATTGGTTGAAATACAACGATAATTGTTGGATAAGTCAACCGCCTGGGAGTTTTCACCAAAAACGCTGCGTAATCCTTTAGGTATATAACAAATCAGTGTATGTTGGGATATTCCCCTTTTATAGATATACAAAGAAAGCTGAGGGCATATATTTATCTTTTAAGGATAGCCCTCCATACTTATCATATGTTCTAAAAAAAAGGAGACTAGTATATGTTAAAAAGATAAACCACATCGAGGTTCTTGCCGGTTCTCCTCTATGAGTAGGTTATTTTCCGAACCGGAGGAGGTATATAACAAATCAGTGTATGTTGGGATATTCCCCTTTTATAGATATACAAAGAAAGCTGAGGGCATATGTTTATCTTTTAAGGATAGCCCACTATACTTATCATATGTTCTAAACAAAGGAGACGTACAATAAGCAATTTAGACAGATACAGTATTAATAATCATCAACTTAAATACGTTTGTTACGAGTACATGAAGCATTTCATGCACATTCATCATTGTATATATCATTCTTATGTCCGTGTATATGTGACCGAACTCCTCCTAGACGGTTGGACAGATTTTGATGATTTTTAGTGTGTTCCATTGGATTCGATAATGGTTCAGATTCATAATTGAACCCGGTAGGTCGCCCTGCGGTCGAATAGTAGGTTACTCCATACTTATCATATGTTCTAAAAAAAAGGAGACTAGTATATGTTAAAAAGATAAACCACATCGAGGTTCTTGCCGGTTCTCCTCTATGAGTAGGTTATTTTCCGAACCGGAGGTAGATTTGACGAATGAACTGAAAACTAAAAAAATGCTTGTTTCAAACTTTCAAGTCTATGTACATTGACAGGTGAGCATTATCAAACCACATATATTACGATAAAGAAAGTGGAAGTAATACGCCCACAATGGATACACCCACCATAGTATAATGAATCAAATATTCATTCCGCCTAAACTTAACTCTACTAATATTAAATAAGTTTGAGAAGTTAGCGTGTAGGCCGTCACAACATGTTTCATAGCATTGTGAATGTACTCGAGTGGGAAGCGATGATTTGTCTATATAGGTTCCCCGGATAGAGTAATTTAAAACAATATCCGGATGAAGTGCGGGGCAGTGGTCAGCCGCTAAAATGATGCTAAGCGTCACTTTGCGTCAACGAAGTCAGATAACTATACGTTTCATATTCATAATATTTATCATACGTATAAATATGATACACAATGGCGCGACATGTCAACTAAAATGAAATATCAAGTATTTTAATACTACACGATTTTTTTTCAAAAATAATGTTATAATGCTAAACTTATTAAAAATTCGCAATCATGAGTTAAGGTATCACGTAAAGTGATAAACAATCATAGAAAATAAGACCAGAATAATACTCTACAGTATGAAACATTATTATTTTAGTGCCTATATTTTAATAGCTTTAACTATTAACAATTAACGATATAATAACAATTATTTTAGAAGGTGGTAGAGCCACGCTGTAGCTATTACTAGTTTCAGCATGAATGAGTCGGCCCGCCCGCTGTAGTACCACCCTCTCACAGAAAACCGACGTGAAGTAACATTGCCCACATTGTTGCGTTTCGTTTGGTCAGTGAGAGCGCCGTAGGCCCACCTGCTTTCCCCTTTCCTTTTCCCTTTCTCCTTTCTCTACCCCTCTCCCATACACAGACTGGCAACGCACTTGCGACTCCCCTGGTGTCGCTAGTGTCTATGGACGGTGGTGATCACTTAACATCAGGTGACCGAACTGTTCGGTTGCCTCCACTTGACATCTATACATATAATAAAAATGAAGTGTCTGCATGTAATATCAAAATAAAAAAAATTCACTGATTGGGTATGAAAGTATACAGGCTTGTGATAACAAAAATGCAATTTTTAAAATTTTTGTTGGTCTGTCTGTCTGTCTGTTTGATCCGGGTAATCTTCAAAACGGTTGGACCGCTTTCCACGGCACTTTCACTGACAGATAGCTGACCTTATAAAAAGTAATTTAAGTTATTTTAATTTAGACTAGATGTTAACCGTGGCTTCGCTTGCAGTGCTATCTACGAAACGGTTCGACCGTTTTTACGGGACTTTCACCGACAGATAGCGGACATTATAAAAAGTAATTGAAGCAATTTTAGTTTATACTAGCTGTTAACCGTGACTTCGCGTTTATTTTTTGTATAGTCACTAAATCTTAATTATAATAATGGCAATGTATATTAAATGTAATGTAAATATAAATCTTTATAATAATATTTTTAGTTATTGTTTCAATAGTTCCTTATACAGTGTAAGTGAGCTCTGAGGTAGTTATATGGTTGGTTATGGTTCCATATGTGATGCTGATGACAAACCTCATTTGGCACGCTCTTTGTATTTATATATCTAATGTACACGGTACATGTTACTTTTAGTGGCATGCGCGTCGTACTTACAATTGTCTTTAAAGAGCGTTTCTGTAATTGTACATAGTCTCACAATTCTTTAATACGATTTTAAAAAACGCGTGTGGAGCTGCGGGTATAGCTAGTAAAAAATAAAAATTGATATCATTCACGACTGTTAATATTCTTAATTGCATTGAAAGAATTATGTAATAAGTATGTAGTACTAATTCCTTCGAAATTAAAATCCAGTGACGAGATGAAAACGTTATGACTTTTCATAATAAATTGCTACAAATCTAACGCAGTAATTGTTTAGCGGTTTACATAGAAACGAATTTACATACTAACAAAACACTGAATAGCCTGACCAATAGGAAGTGTTTATCAGCGTTTAGTCACCATCAATAACAAAATGTTATAGGTATGATTTTATCATAGGATGTAGGTAGTGACACCGACTCATACAATCATTCAGTTAATATATATAATAATAGTGCTCCCACTGGTGTCTTTCGTTTTGCCACAGAGGATGAATCAGTCTTCAGGCGCGTAATATTTCAGCTGCGACTGCGACTTTGTTCAAGCCAGATTATAGACTATATATTAATACGTGAAGCCCAAACTTTGTATCCCTTTTTGAGAAAATGCGCGAACGGATGAATGTGACACTTGGCATAGTTAAAGTTTATATGGAGGAGAAGTGCAGAAAGCCATTTATTTTATATAAAATGCATTAGAAGTACATTAAATTAATTAAAATATGCATTACTCACTCTACTACTAAAATTTTACACAACATATACACATATGTAAATAAAAAAAATATATTGACATATATTTATTGACTAAAGGACTTCAAAAAAGGTTGTGAAGGAGGTTGCTATGCTCGACTGTATGTATTATTTTACTCTTACGTTCCAATTACCCTTTTTCATTCTACATTCAACAATGATATTAATATTAATAATATAATCCTAATAAAATTCAAACTTTAATAAATCAATGAACTATGGTCGAATGTCGATGCCCATACCCACTAGTAGACTAGCAAAGCGCCAAACAGAACTAAAGGGAAAGAAATGGGGGAGGCCTTGGCTAAAGTTAGGCGAGATGGAATTGCTAAAGTAATTAAGAGTTATGCACTACTATTTACTGTAGAGTCTGATTAAAGGCTGCAGTAAACTTTGAATGAAATGCAAGTTTATTTGCAACTGTAAGTTTATAATGTGAATTACAAGCTTTAGACCGTGGCTTTGCTCACCTTTATTTAAATTTGACCTACCGCTTAGATAGTGAACTTCGAGTAACGTAAATTTATTTGTAACTCTGAGTTTATAATATAAAATATTAATTACAACCTTTGTCCGCGGCTTCGCTCGCCTTTGACCTATGGCCTAGATATAGTTTTAGTTTTTGACGTGATAACGTCTTATAAATCATTGAACGCTAGCTGCACGCACGAAAAAGTATGACTCATTGTCACGTTCCGGTTGAGCGCCCGGTGGTAAAAGCCCCGTGAAATTCGGTCCAACCAATGTAATGTGGACGAAGCCACGGACAAATAAAATAGAATATGTCCACCGCTATAATTTCGGCTATCTGGCAGTAAAAAGTAAAATTCCCGTTAAAATAGGTCCAGTCGTTTTGGAGATTACCCAGAACAAATAAACAAACAGACAAAATATAAGAATATAGACAAAGTATGAAAAAAGTTTTTTTTGGTCATTTGTAGTCATATCCATTCATCAAAGAGTTGTTATTTGAATTGTACATACAAAACTTTATTTTTATAATACGTAATAGAGAACAAATAAAAAATTGGAAATAAAAGTAGTATAAACTTTTTAAACAGGAAAACAAAATAAACTTTGAAAATTTTAGCGTTAATACCCACATAACTTCAGAATTGGCAGTATGGATTAATTCCTTCGCCTGTCCTATTGGACGAATATTATTACTACTACTTAACACGTTACCATGGCAACGTATATAATACTATCGAAATCTCTCAAAAGCAAAAAAAGGTCCCGATTTTGAAACACTCTTGATTGGTGCTCTGCTTCTATTATTCTTAGCGTGATGATATATAGCCTAAAGCCTTCCTCGATAAATGCTATCTAGAAAAATAGCTATCTAGAACCGAAGGATTTTCTCAAATCGAACTGGTAGTTCTGAGATCATAGCGTTCAACCAAACAAATAAACAAACAAACTCTTCAGCTTTATATATTAGTATAGATATAATCCTAATAAAATTCAAACTTTAAAAAATCAATGAACTATGGTCGAATGTCGACCACTGGACGCCCACTAGTAGACTAGCAACGCGCCAAACAGAACTAAAGGAAAAGAAATGGTGAAGGCTTTGCCTAAAGTTAGGCGAGATGTAATTACTAAAGTAATTAAGAGTTATGCACTACTATTTACTGTAGAGTCTGATTAAAGGCTGCAGTAAACTTTGAATGAAATGCAAGTTTATTTGCAACTGTAAGTTTATAGTGTGATTTACAAGCTTTAGACCGCGGCTTTGCTCACCTTCATTTAAACCGCTACCGCTTAGATAGTGAACTTCGAGTGGGACGCAAATTTATTTGTAACTGAGTTTATAATGTAAAATATTAATTACAACCTTTGTCCGCGGCTTCGCTCGCCTTTGACCTATGGCCTAGATATAGTTTTAGTTTTTGACGTGATAACGTCTTATAAATCATTGAACGCTAGCTGCACGCACGAAAAAGTATGACTCATTGTCACGTTCCGGTTGAGCGCCCGGTGCAAGCGAGAGCGCGGAACAAGCGATAGAGAGGCGCGATCGGCTTGTGACGCATCTATCTCTCTTCCACTCCATCGGCCGATGCGTCCGAGTCGTTATCACATAAAATTATCGTCAGTAAACCGACCATACAGACAACCAATTTTTTTCTGGATGAAAAGTATGTAAAGTTTTATGATGATTGATTGAGTAGTTAAGACGTGAAAGTGTGACAAACAAACTTACTTTCGAATTAATAATAATCGTTAAGATTGATCCAGACATTCACAGCACAGCAGGCAACTACGAAAAATTTTGTTAAGGCGGGTATACTTACGCTCCACGATTCTAAACAAATAAAAAGTTAATTATCAATTAGACGAATGACTTTTGGCGTTTCTTTCTCGAATGTTGAAAGAAAACTTAATGAGGATATTGCATGTTTAAGAAATGTTGTCGTGAACCGGAAGATGTACGGAAAAATAGAAGAGTTTGACTTGATCGCCAATAGAACTATATCACTGTCTGTCTGTCTGTTCGCGATAAACTCAAAAACTACTGAACGAATTTTCATGCGGTTTTCCCCAGTAGATAAAGTGGTTCATGAGGAAGGTTTAGGTATATAATTTTTTAAGGTTTTTTTTCATCACGGGAGGCTATTTTCCAACAAAAAAAAAGTAGTATATCTTTATATTCGAGAAAAACAAATGCAAACTTAGACGTATATAAATGTTACAATGATATACCTACAGTTCGTTACCCTTGTACTGATTCTGCCGACACACACTATTTAGACCTCTGTAATATACGAGAGGACATTACAAAATCAGTTAGTGGGTCAGTTAGTTGAAGGTCTCGGTTCTTAAGTCTTTTATTTTTTATATGCACGAGATATTAATCATTAAAACGTGGGCAAAAACACGGGTACATTGTTTATCACAATGGTTGTAAATGAACGGCGTCTTATCAGAACAAAAACCACGCTCTAGGGATGGCGATCTGAGATTTTTAAATACAGAAAAATCGATTATTGTGATCGATATTAAACATGGAATCGATGTCTGACACTATAAAATCTTTATTCGATTGTTTCCTATTTATATAAAAATAAAACCATATAAAAATAAAACCATACAGTAATCAGTACATATTATAAAACAAATTCCTTTGCCACGTCTGTTTATCTGTCTGTTCGCGATAAACTCAAAAAGTACTGAACGGATTTTTATGAGACTTTCACCATTAGAGAAATTTATACATAAGGAAGGTTTAGGCGTATAGTTTGTCAAGTTTTTTTTGTTAACCGGGCGGGATAACGTCCGCCGAGCCCGCTAGTTCATAATTAATTTAAATATAAAAAAAGCTCGATCGAAATTTAAAAGATCGATTTTTGAATAATCGATCTTCTAGACCTCGATTTTTTCATAAATCGATTCCACGCACCACGGTTCGTATTGCTTTAATAATCGATTTTTTTTTGCGAATAGCCACCCTCCCCTCTTGCTCTTCCACGGGCTGGAACGAGATAGATATACTGAGAAATAATATCTATTTTCATTAAATCACACTAACTGTTACTATCGTTTATTAATCAAACTGAAATAGTTTAGAATATTATCCGATACGAAATATATATAAGAGTTGTTGAGGTATGTATGCTTGGTACACATATATGTTTCAACAACTCATATATGTATGAATAGTTAGCTTAGGTTAGCTCAGATAGGTCGTGTGGTGCATGTATCATGCAACAGCCAAAGCCGAGGTGTGCCGCGCACCCTTGAGCTAGTTGTCAAAATAAAATCGGCTGAATGCCTTAAGCGCTCGCCTCAGTAGTCCGGTGAAGCTGTTAAGACCTCGCTTGGTCAATAGCGTAGTCAGTTCGAAAAAAAAAATCGTTTATTAAAAAATAATTGGTTACAGGAACGCTATTTTGACAAATATAGTATTAACACTTATCCAACTAAATTTATTTATATTGGGTATTTTATCTATACATATAATAAGAATGTAAATGATACGTGTCTGTACTTTTAGATTTTTGTGTAAAAAATTGTTACAAGTGTCTAGAAATAAGCAATAAAATACATATCATTCATTTTTAGAAATGTCTGTCTGTTTGTTTAAACACACATCACTGCTAATGTACTGCGTTCAAAAACCATAAAGCATATCCTCGAGTAACATTTAGTCTTGATTTCATTAAAATCGGTTCACTCTATCAGAAGTTATTGTAATTTTAACAACGACGCGACTTAAGTACGAGGGAAAGTAGAGAAGTTCATTCGGACTTAATATATTTTAATGATTTTATTAGGCACTGTGTTTTTTTAGGTTCCACGCGAACGGAGTCGTGAGCATAGCGAGTGTAGAATAAAATTCACTTTTACAGCATATTATTACAATGAATATCTTAGAAGATATAACAGATTTAATATTAGGCATGACAAAAAAAAGTTGATTTGACGATACGTTCGTACGTTCGTTGAAGACCAACAGATATTTTTAAACTCAAATCTTTATTTATTTTATTTGAATAACAGTTTTAATAATCAAAAATGTCAGATTTTTTTTTTATTTTGTGTTTCTGTCTAATGTTACAAGTTACAAACTAAAGAAATTGTTTGCTTTGTAAACATTTTTTTTGGATTCGATTGAATCTCTGTCATTTTTTTAATGCCCAACGAAAGGCAGGCTTTCGCTAGTATAATAATATAAGTAATTAATGTAATAACATGGTGATATAGTATATTTTTATAATTTTTGTATGTTTTAAAATTTCTCAATTATAAAAAAATTTAATCCTATAATTATCTTTATATTTATAATCCTTCTGTCCTTCTGTCCTAGACAGCTTTGGATGAAATTTTTGTGTGTTCAGGTGGATTCAAGAATGGTTTAGATTCACAATTGAACCCAGTAGGTGACGCTGCAGTTGAATTTTTTTATCGTCAAGGCAGGGCAACGTCCGCCTTGCCCGCTAGGTTTTTAAATAAAAATATGTAACTATTTTTTTTGCAACAAATTACAAACTGCTACATTGACAAATCTGTTAATTCGTTAACAAAGTATTTTTATAGGGAGTCAATATTATTAATATCACACAATAACATAGTGTAAACCCTTTATAACGAAACATAAGGGGGTAAATTTTTTAGGGACCAAAGAAAAATAATCAATTTTCTTAGTATCTTTCATATACGTATGATTTAAATACCATATATTGAAAATCTGCATATATACTAGGTGAATGTTTAAACACTCGCAGTATTCTAGGATATAACACTTCACGGTCACATTTAATATAAAATGTCAGAAAAAATATTTTTTTTTAATTTTGTGTTTCCGCCAAATGTTACAAGTTATAAACTAAGGAAATTGATTACTTTGTAAACACTTTTTTTGGATTCGATTGAATCTCTGTCATTTTTTTAATGCCCAACGAAAGGCGGGCTTTCTCTAGTATAATAATATAAGTAATTAATGTAATAATATAGTCATATAGTTTCTTTATATTTTTATGTTTTAAAATTTCTCAATTATAAAAAAATTTAATCCCAAATTATCCCAGTACTTCTCAACATTTTCGTATTTTAAGGGCTTCTGTATGTGGCAAGATGACGATTGTCTGCCGAGTCCACTAGTATATTATAAATCACTTTGCATTGTAATCTGTGAATGTCAAGGTGAAACTATTCAATATGTGATGTCCGGAATCACACCTCAATGGTACATTGTTACGGTAAGGAACGCTATATGTAGTAACAACATTCCAAACACATAGTTAACTATTTCCGATTCGTAGTCAATTGTCAATCGAAAGTCCACTATTCAAAATAAATAAACCTAAGTTAGAGTTTGTTCTAAGACTTTCAAAAGTATAGTTACAAACATGTAAATAAAATAATAAACCTAAGGGCAATGACCGGTGCCAAAATCTACAATGGGCGACCCGGAGTTAATAACTTTTGATAGTAAAACGGGCAATAAACCCTTTTATTTTGTTCCTGACGTTCCCTTTCAAATGAAAGTGAAATCACCCGACGGTCATTGACACTGTGCTTTAACATATACGCGTAGAGGATTATGTATATTTTTTGTATTTTTCTAGATAATTAGATCCAATATTAAGCACCTATTTTTTAAATTGATTTAGAACGATAATCGAATACAGAGTGTCCTCCAGATATATTGCAACTGTCCAAACAGTCACGTGGTATATAAAACAAAGTCGGTTTATTTATTTATTTATACATTATGCCTTAAATATGCAATGGCGGACTTAATGCCGAAGGCATTCTCTACCAGTCAACCATTAGGTGATGCAGAGATAAATGGGTAGGTTTAAAAGGAGAAGTTTTTATGAAATTATGATTAACCTATTAATTTACCTATTATTATTATTACCTATAATTAACCTATTAACCTATTTAATTACACCATTAATAACTCGACAACGGCTACACTAATTAACATTTTTTTTTTAATAGTTTCCCTTTCAAATGAAAGTGAAATCACCCGACGGTCATTGACACTGTGCTTTAACATATACGCGTAGAGGATTATGTATATTTTTTGTATTTTTCTAGATAATTAGATCCAATATTAAGCACCTATTTTTTAAATTGATTTAGAACGATAATCGAATACAGAGTGTCCTCCAGATATATTGCAACTGTCCAAACAGTCACCTGGTATATAAAACAAAGTCGGTTTAATTACACCATTAATAACTCGACAACGGCTACACTAATTATCATTTTTTTTGGAATAGTTTCCACTTCGCATAGCATAATAACTATGAAAATTTCGAAAAAAATCATAGAAAAAAATCTAAATGACATTTTTTTTTATAAATTGGGTTTGGAAGTCCGCCATATTCTGCAATTGACAGCTCACATAAAACACACGCTTAAAGCTTTCATTTTGAAAGAGAGAAAAAATAAACCTAATCTCATTTAATCGACACTAATATAATTATGTTCTTACAATCAAGACCTACTTTTCTATCGGTAAACCATTGAAATACTTGGTTTTATAATTTTATTATATTCTCGTTTACTTCATGTATTATCCGAATAAACTATCTAACTTAATTAATTTATAGTATTCGTTTTTTTATGTTGATAAAATATTAAATCATGTTTAGCTACAAGTTAACACGACATTAATAGACGGTACAAAGTTTGTCGAGTCAACTAGTAAATAATAAACGAACGTACACAACTTCAGTTCTTAGTAATTTGAGCAACTTAGAAAGTACAATTTATTGCTTAATAATGAAGTATTGTTGTGTTAGTTAGAATAGTATGCTATATAGAGTGTATAATTATATGGACAACCAAAGTGAGTAATTTCAACTTTTTACAGAGTTAGTCGTAAAATCGAGGGGCGTTAAATGGAGTTTACTTGTTGGTATATATACGTATATTATTCAAGTTTTAATTGAGGATATAATAATTAAATTACTATGAATTTTATTTCCTTCGAGCTTTTCGTTACAATCGATTTTGTTGTTTTATTACACTTGAAAAACACGTTGAAATGTATACGTTATATAGTATTATATATAACGAACGAGACAATGGCGATAGCGGGGTGGTAGGGTTTTACAGCCTGACTGGGTCGCAACCACCATGTAGTCGTATCCCGTCATAGTGATTCGCTTCTGCGGGTCGCGTTTTGAGATCAGCCTTTGCATATCCAGTTTTTCGCAGGCCGGCATGACAGCGGCGACCGGCGATGGATAGTGTGTCATTCGGTGGTCGCCATTGTTTTTGGATTGTACTGTGCTTACCATCAGGCACAGTGCAGTCATTTTGCCGTGCTACTATAAAAATAAAAATAAAATTGAAAAGTCCTCCATTTGCAACTAAAAGGCTCGTCAAAAACCTTTTAGCTGTAATTTGAATTCATAAGTAAGTTTTTCCAATAAAATACCAATTAGTTACATAAAGGTATCTTTTTGAAGTTATACATCTTTTGGCGCGTTAGGGAAAAATGATGAGAGTAAATTTTTAGGATGCGCGTGCACACCGTCACGAAAAACCGACACCCTGAAGATAGCTATAGTCAACATTTTAGTTTTTCAAAAAAAGTTAGCAACAAAGTAATACATTTTCATATTCTTATTGAATGTGTAATAAGTTTTGTAAATAAATTAATAATAGATTTTTATCTTGTTACGCCAAAGAAGTATAACTTCTAACGCGTGTAAAAAGACACACACACTTTATTTTCGGGAACCAATCTTCGAATATATTATTACTACCACTATTGAGTAGTTAATGACATTATACGTTTCTTGTGATCATTTCAATGCACTAATAAGAAAGTGGCCGTCTTGTTAGAACTTTCCAGGATTTTTTTGTGGCAAATCGGAATACATGGCCCGTGATATTATTTCCCATCCACTTGTTCACAATAACCAAAATATATTACGTGAAACACCACCAATATAGAGACAAATAACACAAGATTATGAATAAGGTATAAAAGAAATAAATAAAGCTGTGTTAAATCTTTTGCATTTCAAATAAAGTCTTCGTCGAATCGGAAAAGCGGAAACGTAATTGCTGTATTATGTAAAAAAAGCGCTTTCCTCTCGTTGCAATGCCAGGTGGTGCACCGAGTGTGGATCAATATGGCTCGCCCACACCCCCGCCCCATACCCCGTCGTCGTACCCCTCCTGCCGGACCCCTACCTTCCATTCGACGACCGGCGTCGACTATTCAACAAAACCTCGTTATACAAGACACAATAACACAGTTTCCCTATTTAACATTTCTGCAGCCACGTCGCTTTTATAAACTATTAACGAGTATTTATAAGGTAATTTACGTTTTGATAAATATGTTTTAAATAGATTTTTTTTATTTTAGCGTTTTGTATTGTGAACGAAAGTGAACCGTCACGCTCGGTTTGTTGACGATGAGAGTCGGGTTTGTTTGGTTCCATTCTTCGTCAGCCACGTTTACTGTCTAGCAAAGAGTGCATCGTTCTATATTTAGGTTTTATTATTATGAATTATAATAATAAAATAATTAGTATGACTTCTATATAATTAGCATATTATTTCGAGTGTATATATTGTACGTATTAATATTATACTAATACATATAATGTTACATATAAATAATAATTATTCATAATTAAATGAAATTGAAATATTCATTTAATCAATTATGATTTAATTATTTCTAAGCTTTCACTCCTATCGTGTGGTAATAAGCACACGCCCCCTTCTTTATAATTAAATTTAATACAGCAACACGTTGACCACACGCGATAGACGAGACAGAATGATGACTGCGTAAATTGAATTGGTGTTACTCGGGGTATAATTTGGCGTACGAAGCTGTTGGTACTATTAATAATTTTCAGTAAAATGATTATTTTATAAACACAATATATTTAATTAAATCACAACTATAATCGACGTATTTCAAGAACATATATAGAATTTATTTTGACATAGAAGGCTTTATAAAATCAATCAGAGTCGTATTCTGGTTAACGGGTAAGAAGTTTTTCTTTTCACGCTTGTTATCGTATAGTCTCTCATCTTCTTAAAGCGTAGTATTATTTTTTCTGATTAGTAGCTAAAGTTTTGATAAAGCTAAAGATTGGTCGGAACCTTATGTTTTTTAAAATTTATAGATTACTAGCGGACCGGGCGGACGTTGTTCTGCCTTGATAATAAAAAAAGATCTAAAAATTCAACCGCAGCGCCACCTATCTGGTCCAATTGTGAATCTAATCTAATCAATCAAGTCTAAACCATTCTCGGATCAACTGGAAGACGCACGCAAAATTTCATCAAAATCGGCTCAGCAGTTTAGGAGGAGTTCAGTGTCATACACACGCACAGAAGAAATTTATATATAAACATAAAATCATATAGCTGTCTGTAGTAGATTCGCGTAAATCGGAGTACCGTAGGTCTGGGGTATTAATGTATGAAATTTTATTTTATAGACTGATAACACACACTTTTTAAAGTTAGTAAAAAAAGGACTTAAGTAATGGAGTTAGGTTTTATAATAGAGTATAAAAATACGATAATTTATTGATATTTTTCAAATAAGAGGCGAATTATGAAGCCTATTATTTTTTAACTTGCAAACGTAAGGGTTCAAGTTATAAGTCTACTAGCTTCTGCCCGCGAATTCGTCCGCGTGGAATAGTTATTTTGAGCTAACGCTAACTTTAACTCGCGACTTCGTTTAGGTAGAAGATGAAAATATTTTTAAATAATACATACGTTAACGCTTCTATTTTTCTATTATAGTTTTCATACTTTATATTTTTATAATGGTTTATTATATCTAATATTATATTATTATTACTCAGAAAAATCTGAAACCACGAATCCTGAAAAAAAAAACGAAAATGCAGTCCTCGGGAATAGTCTAAAGTTGGCTAGTTTTCTGTTACATAAAAATGGCAATATGGCAAGCAAACCATAATCTTGAAGAACTTCTTTTTTAACCGGAACGAAAAATTGTAAGGCTAAAAGAGCCCATCAGACTTCGTAACTATATAATAATAATCATAAATACAGTGGAACAACAAAATAATCTCAAGGAGGGTTGATGTCAGGCAGGCGGCCGATCGTAAAAATTAAGCTAAATCATATACCACAACATGACAAGCATGCTGTACCGACCCTACTTATGCGGGATAAGGGTAAGAAGAAGATACGTTAACCCAGATTTTGAAACATTCTTCAATGATGCTCCGCTCCTATTAGTTTTAGCATAATGATATATGGCCTATAAACCCTCCTCGATAAATGAGCTATCTAACACTGAAAGAATTTTTCAAATCAGTTGTTCCTGATATTAGCGCGTTCAAGCAAACAAACTCTTCAGCTTTATTAGTATAGAAGTATAAATTATAACTTTATATCCTTAGACTACAAATTGTGAAACATAATAACGGACTTAATCATGACCCTCGACGCAATACGAAACGTTTTAAAAATATCAACGTACATTTGCGTACAAATATAGACCACGATAACAAAGGCTTTGTTTAAGTTAAACAGGATAATTTTATTTTAAACACAACACACCGGGGTTGTGATCGTGTTATGAAATATAAGATTTTACGGATATTGTATGGCGTTTCTTAAAAAATACATCGTTTTTTAAATAGAAAGTTTTTTTTTAAAGGATATTTAATAATATGAGGCAAGCATCACTTTCAAAGGGATATGTATCTATGGATTTTTGAAAAGCTTGACGAAATTTACGACGTAGTACATTATTGTGATTTTTTTCTATATATATTTAATGTAGCTAATGTAGTTCAAGTTACGTGTAAGTAATTCTTAGTGGTTAATACGAAGAACTTATAAACCATTACATCTCATTCATTAAAAGTAGCAATTTTCTGGCCTCTGGTCCTTTTGGACTTATTATAAGTAGTTACTGAACTGGCCAGCTTTCCAGTTTTCCCATTTTTACAATATAGTGCAGAAGTAGGGCTTTTTCTAACGTCCCCTTGACTAACAAATTGCCGGCCTTTATGTCGGTCAACTCCGTTTGAAAACTAATTCTCGTATACTTCAATCGAAAGGCCGCAGGTGATTAGTTGTTTGTTTGAAACGACAACCTCCATAGAAATATAGAGCATCTTTCGATCGAATCTTCGATTAAATTTATCATGACCAATTATTTACATAAAGTAGCTAATCGCCAAAACTTGAATAGACCTGCGAATAAAGAGGCGGCCGCGTAACAATAAATGGCACCGATGATGAAGTTATAGTCGCGAATAAATCGTGAAAAGCTGAAAGCTGGGGGGAGCATCGCCCCACTCACATCCCGTCAAAATAAAAGTTACATTCTCGTATTCCCGTCGCAGCGGACAGGCGCGCCGCCGAGAAACGTCCAACTTCTCCACAACCTCCCCCACGGCGACTCTAGGCTAGGTACAATCCCCATGAGTAGAGCCCTCGAGCACGCTTGCGTAATACCGTGACACTTCACTCACTAGTTAAAAACACACACGACACTGCACTTCATATCTGCACACTGACACTTTAGGTTCCGTGAGACATCTTTGTTTTGGTTAGTTTGATATAGCTAGAATTGTTAACTTACTGCATATAAACCAAATGCATAACATAGATATAAGATTAGTTACCTCACTGAAACCGTCCTTCAGGCCATAAACGTTTTGTCAGATCGAAAAAAAAGGACACTTCTTATATTCAAAAGCGCCATCACTTAAGCTGTATTTTTTTTTTAATGTCAAAAGGTGGCAAACGAACCGGTGGGTCACCTGATGTTAAGTGATCACCACACCAGGGAAGTCGCAAGTGCGTTGCCAGCCTGTGTATGGGGGAGGGGGAGGGAAAGGAGAAAGGGGAAAGGAGGTGGGCCTCCGACGGTCTCACTGACCGAACGAAACGCAACAATACAAGCACTGTTTGTAACAAGCAAGCAAATTGAGATTAGACTTGAATTTTCTGTTTTCATATTGGTAATTCTTAATATTTTAACAGTTATTATAATTTATTATTATGATTAATGAATTTTAATAAACAACCCAGAAACGTAGGAGTAGCAATTTTATTATAGCGCTGATTTATTTTAACTGCTAAATAATTTCAATGTTATAATTATTATTTTGGAATAATAAAGTAATTCGTGCAAAGGCTTTTCGTAGGGACGGACATATGAAAACATAGACGCACTAAATACTTCGGGAATGAAGAAGATACACTATAATTGGTTAAAAATGAATTGATTGTTCTTTGCAATATTCTCCTTTAGTTTTGATGCACTTTTTCATTAAACCAATTTTAAAAACAGATGCCACTCCCCCGTCACGTGGTGACTTCGGAAACATGTTTTTATACTCTTCAACAGCCTCTTCTGGTGTTGATAATCATGGACCGCGTAAATAATTCTTAATTTTAGAAAACAGGAAGACTTCGCATGGTGCTTGGTTTGTTTTCATTCAAATGTATTATAATACATTTTTCCTCTTCAAAATATTTTGTCTGTCTAACCGTGTGAGAGCTGATATTGTCATGGTGCAAGACGATACGGCATTGTTGGTTATTTTTACAAAGTTTCTCAATTATTTCCTGCAAACAAGTAGTCGTATACTATTTACTATTCACTGTACGATGTTCCTCCAAAGTGACAGGAGCCACACAGTGGTAAGCATGGTATTGCACCAAGTGATGCGGTCAATTTGATGAGCCTTAATTAAATTGTGAGGGATCCACCGGAAACAGTTCTTGACAGCCAATTGTTTTTGTAGGATTGATTTTTTCTGACTCATGCCTATGCCCAAGGATGCCAGAATGGCATCTGTTTCGATCACACGGTGTACATCATCGATGTTTTGATTGTTCACGGCGGTTGAATGGTTGTAGTCCGGTAAAGCTGTTAAGACCTTGCTAGGTCAATAGCGTAGTTAGATCGAGAAAAAAAAGGTTGATTGATTACGATAAGGATGAATACGACCGCGTTGGTATTCTGCAAACTAGGTATAAATAGTCGACTTGCATGATCCCTCTTTGAAAGTTGTTCGAAGGTGATCGACACTCTGCTGATGCATCAAATTACAATTAAAATTCTAATAAATCATACTAGGAAAATTTTCGCGAGACCACTGTTAAGTAGACACTTGATTTTAAATATGTGAAAATACATAACAAAAGGAGAAAACAAACTGTATTTTAAAGCGGAAGAGTTGACTTTTCAAATATCGTGATTAGTTTTTAAATTTACTTCATGTAAGCGGCCAGTTCCGTAATTTTTAGTGCGTCCTATGTATAGTTCAATAAATATCGCAAATAATTATTTTTTAACAAACAGCGTGTATGTTTTTCCACTAAATATTATTTATTTATCGATAGTCTAATTTACATAAATGTTTCAAAACTATATCATTACATGTAGATAATAAAATTCGTAAGGAGTTTGACACTTGTAGAAAGTTACAAAAAGTTTTATTACTTATTAAGAAAATGATAAATATTAATCGAGTCCCAGAGAAAAATTCGTTACTATTGCAAAAACATAAAAAGAAACGCCACATAGAAATTCGCTTTTTTGACACGTTCAAAATATCAAACTTTATTCGCATTGCATGAAATTGGATACCGGATTGCCGTTCAAATAAAGAATATCGAATTGGACACCTAAATTAAAACTGGGAAATAGTAAACAATTTTTCAGCACAAAATATCGTTACTTTCATGTATAGATATATTATAAGAAAACATATTTTTTGTATTAATCCAGATTAGCTATCCCCGCGACTTTTTCCTCGTTTTTGACTTATGAATTCTTTTTTGTTTATAATGGTTCTTTGTGTAGAATGTTTGAAGTAGTATGACCGGGAACATGCACAAAGAGCTTATACGCTTTACCGACATGGGAGCCAGGCCACGTAGAGTTGTACTTTGAAAAGCAACTGACAGTAAGATCCAAGCTCGCAAGCGTCTGAAAATCAATTAATGAAGCGCCTTCTTTTAACTGTACCACATACTGGACTAATGCCCGGTTTCTGAGATACTCGGTATACCAAGTTATTGACTCAACAAACTTATCCATAAGATAAACTGTCAAATGGCCCGTTGAGTTTTATTGATATTTAGCGTATGATTGTGTGTTCAGAAACGCAATTTGACATGTCATCGAAGCGATAACGTTATTGAACAGATAAACTACAATTAAAGTATCTCAGAAACCGCTATAAGCGTATAAGCGGAGTATTAAGCAAAGCTGATTTCAAAACTTTGTGAAAGTTATATATATTCAAACAGACAGACATGTGGATAGATAGTTTTTAAAATTAAACTTATTGTATTTTGTTACACTTTTTGTGTTACCCGTAATCTTTTTTTTTGTCATAGGTGGCAAACGAACATATGGGTCACCTGATGTTAAGTGGTCACCACCGTCCATGGACATTAACAACACCAGAGGAGTCGCAAGTGCGTTGCCACCCTTTGGGAAGGGTTAGGGGAGGGTGTGTGAGAGGTGAGGGGAGGGGAGGTGGGCCTCCGACGAAACGCAACAATGCAAGCACTGTTACTTCACGTCGGTTTTCTATGAGAGGGTGGTAGTACCCCGGACGAGCCGACCGATTCATGCTAAAACCAGTAATAGTTTCAGCATGGCTCTACCACAACACAATCAGTTTTCAGCGAATATTTTCAAAGTATAGATTCGACGGCTCGAGCAGTTTATTATGACAAAGAAGATCTCTTTGTTTATCGTTTAATAAAGAATTCTGTGAATTGAAAATATTCTTGTTAATCTTCTTCTATATCTTCTATACATATTATAAGAATGTAAATCTAATGTGTCTCTACTTTTACGATTTTTGTGAAAAAAAAAAACGTTGCAAGTGTCTAAGAAAAAGGAATAAAATACGTTTCAATCATTTTTAGAAATGTTTGCCTGTCTGTCTGTATGACCACGCATCACTGTTAAAGTACAAGGCTCATAAATAACTTCGAGAGTAACTGAGGCTTTGTTTCATTAAAATCGGTCCACTCTATCAAAGGTTACTGTAATTTTATTGACGAGTCGAGGTAAGTACGATAGAAGAGTAGTAATCTATATCTATACTAATATTATAAAGCTGGAGGGTTTGTTTGTTTGGTTGAACGCGCTAATCTCAGGAACTACTGGTCCGATTTGATATACATCATCACGCTAAGACCAATAGGAGCGGAGCACCAATGAAGAATGTTTCAAAATCGGGGTTTTATTCCTTTTGAGAGCTTCCGCTGCCTATTCCACGCGGATGAAGTCGCGGGAAGAAGCTAGTACTACAATAATCATCTTAACTATAAATAATACATAATATCGTATGAATTCTGTAAATATGACATTACCAAAAACTATTCAACTAATAAGAGCGTTATCCGATATGTCTAGCACGCAAAAAACACCCCCTCGAAACAAATGCGAACGTGACTCAGCCGATGGGAATCAATAAACATAGGGGGAAATTCGTAGGGAGTAAAACGAAATAGCTTTATAATTAATAGCTTCACGTCACGGATCATTCCAAAATAATGACGTTATTAATACGTCACATGTAGGAATGGATCAGTAGTAATGAATCGCAAAGCCCAAAGCAAATCAGATAAACCGCAAAGCGATGGACGTTGTTCAATATCTACTTTAAAATAGTATTCAGATTATGTGCCAAGCATAACGTAAAGTAAAATATTGAAAACTGCGGAATGAATTTGGCATTATACACAGAGGTAGCACACTATTGCTTCGCTAACATGACACTTAGTTATTACTGCTACATAAGCCCATATTTGAGCCGATTTTTAACGACCTCTGTTGCGAGGATCTTTTTATGCATATCCTGCTTCGGGCCTGGGATGCGAAATTCATCTTGCGAATATATTACCCTGCTGATTTTAGTAATTTATTGTCTTATGTTTCAGTTACTTATTTCCCTAAAATTTAAACAGATAATATATACCAATTCAATAACTACATAGTTCGAAACTACTTCATTCAAGCCTACTATAACTCGTCATCTTTACAATAATTCAATATTTTTAGCAAGCAGAATCCGAGTAATTTCGTAATGTAAAACGAGAATGTAAACTATTAATTAAAATGAATTCCTTCGAGGAGCGTGTTCCGCTTATAACGAGCGAGTTACAGGCTATTAGCACCGAAGGCAAAACAATTGAACAGGCACGCTAGCGCAGCGCAAACCAGCCAAGAAAGTTTACGAAAGATCACGGACTGTTTTATTAGCGATATGAAACCGCAGAACCGGCAATGTACCTATTTATATCGTAAAAACTTAGGTCATTAACTCAACGGTTCGATTGATTTTATAAACATCTTAATATTTTCACTTCGTAATAATTTTTGTCACGTTTTTATCAACAGTTTCTTGTTGTTCTGTTAGAATTTTCTAATTGATTTTTACCTGTCTTTCTGATAGGATAGATACTTCAAATTTCAATTAAACTTAGTGTGTAGTGTGCCGACATGTAAAACACCTTTACACCTTGATTGTTACCCTGATTCAGCTCATTTCAAGAACTAACACTTCCATAATTCGGAATCTGAATTCTCGACAGTTCATAATAATTAGTATTATTTCCGTACAAGGTATTTCAGAATATGTTTTACCTATATATTATTTTAAAGACGTTCAATTTATAATTAAAAACCTGTCGATTATAGTCGGATAGGAATAGAACGTAGCTCACACAAGAGAAGCAATATATATAGTATATGGGCGAGGACACACAGCGGAGTCGAGACCAATGGTGTAGAGGAAACCATGACGGGATAACAAGGCGTAATGCCGTTTACCGTGACGGCAAATGGATCGATTTTATTGCCAAGATTGTGAAGTTGAAAGATATAAAAGCTGAAAATTTACCTACAAAAACATTCCTAACTAAAATTGTTCATAAATCCAAATCTGTGTAAGTCAATTACTTTGCTTCTCACATGAAGTTCAATTTACTAAAGTACTACTAGATTTGATTAAAATTGTACCCACTCTCACGCAGTATGATAATCTAGACATATATCTATAATTTAAAAAGAGCACGAACAAGAATATCCGAGTGAAGTGAAATCAATTCATTGGTAATAATGTAATAAAAAATATTAGTTACAGTATTTGAAAGACCATAAGATTACAGTAGATAGAGGATTTCCTAACAACAAAATATACAGTTAAAAATATGATTTCCAAATCCAATTTAACTTTCGAAAGAGTTTACCTTAACTTGCCTGTGGAAAGCCCGATCGCGTCATGTTTTAAATGTCACGGTATTTTTTTCATGATTGCTAAACGAGTTTGGTAACAAATACAATTCCCTATAGTATTTATACCCCGCTGGTGGTGTAAGTTCTAAATTTAAATTGTTTTCTTGTTTACCAAAAATAACGTTACTTTTCTGTCTCGAAATAAACATAATTGTTGAAAACTTCAACAATTCTAATTGTCTTAAGCCAAAATTAAATTCACGCAACTTTCAACAAACAACCCTAATTTACAGCCGTATTTTGTTTACTTATTATATGTAATATAGGTATATCTGATAAAAACCAAGTCATTAACATACCTATGCGTAATAATGAACCGGAGATCTTCTGAAATTCAGTCTGGTTGTTTCATTATTAGGGCCTTATAAAAAAAACATTCGAGAGTAATTGTGGAGTGCCGATCGAGTGGTCTGACTAGCGGCATCAAACTCCGACGTATATGAATGAATTAGTTGTAATTTAAACTGGTTACACTATGCTGTAACGGTCCAGGAAAACATCACGAAGAAGTTTAAACATAAGAAATTTTCCTGTGGCATCATTATGTGTGAACAATATTGATTTGTGGATTTCTCGTGGAAAAAGTCAAGGGTTACGACGATTATAACTGTTATGCCCTCAGGAAGTGGTCTTTGGCTCAGCAGTGAGACGCTTATAGACTGGCATTGTTGTTAATACAACGTTACAACGTACGACAAACAAAGAGAATACACATTGTGCTGAAAGTATTAGTTTCGATTTCATTAAATTGATACAGGGTTACCAGTAGTTCTCTTCGCCTCACCATTTTCACCTATAAATATATTTTAGAGTAAAAAAGGATGTGTGGTATTGTTGTATAGTTTAGCCCGACTGGGTCGCAACCATAGTCCGGTGAAGCTGTTAAGACCTTGCTAGGTCAATAGCGTAGTCAGTTCGAGAAAAAAAAAACCATATATATGGCGAAACAGCCCGTCATAGTGATTCGCTTCCGCGGGTCGCGTTTCGGGATCAGCCTGTGCATATCCAGTTTTTCGTAGGCCGGCATGACAGTGGCGACCGGCGATGAATAGATTTCTTTCTCAGTGGTCACCATTGTTTTTGGATTGTACTGTGCTTACCATCAGGCATAGTGCAGTCATTTAGCCGCGCTACAATAAAAAAAAAACAATTATTTAGCTACAATAAAGTTGTCGTATAATTTATCGTACACATCAAATTGAAATACAATGTATCTTTGTACTATACATTTCTTCAGCAATATGTATTAAGAAATCAAAGAAAATTTCGTTTATATACTACTTAATTGAAGCTACGGTTCTACGTGCTTTTATTCCGCAGTAATTATTTTCACTTCGTAAATTTGTTGTTACTTGTCTTTTTCTTTATATATAAAGATCAATGTTTGTATGTTTGTCTTCTATGCATGCCGAAACTACTGATCAGATTGTGATAATAATATTATAGGGTGTTCTGGGGACGCCCGAGATGGTTCCTAGCTAAAAAAGTCTATTTATGTATATATAAATATTTTTTTAAATCAATAAAATTGTTTGCCTTCAAGAAAAAAAGGGATTTTTCTTCTTATTGAGACTTTTTACACTACATTTGATATTGTTTAACATATTTCAATGAAACATCAGTTATCACTGAAAATTTCATTGAGATAAAGTTTACTTTTTACGGCATGTTAATTGATGGAGTTGGTTAGAAGGTAATGAAATAAACACTATAAGCCGGTAAAATTATTGCGTTCTTGTGAGGATAGTAAATGGGGCGCGGAGGTAAGGGCCAGAGGGCGACTACGGCGGCGTGATCTGTGGTTATGCGGGCATGGGCGCAAGCACGCTCTGTTTGAATAATTGGAGATGTACAAATCGTTGGCGACCGTATTTTATGGCATTAGGCGCCGGTTCGAGGACGGGGTCCTAATTCGTCGCGGATACCAAGAATAAGCTGGAAATGTTTACTGATTTCTCAAAATAGTTGGTGTGAAGCACATTACATAGGTCCAGATCGAGGCAAGCTCCAAATACTTTTAGATATCGTCAATCCGACCGTATTATAGGCACAGACAGACTTTCATCATAGGAATTATAGGCACAGACAGACTTTCATAGTAAGCGGTTCGGTATAACCAGCAACTTTTGACGTATGTGCGAAAATGGGAAAGTTATACGTGAGTACGGGCGGACACGCGTCTTATAGAGAGTGAACTTAAGTTTGAGTGGCATTTTGCACTGTGCATATAGTAAAATGTTAAAATGGCCCAAGACCATAGCGCCCTTGTTCCGCAATCTCTGGATGTTTGTGGGAAAAATGAGTTTATCATCTAAGGTGAGATAGCAATATTTGACCTCATTGTGTCAGGGGATATCATCAATAGAATAGCCTGAGTATTGCGAAACTCATCTTATGGTTTGATTTCTATACGCTACGTGCGATACCATTCCCCAAGATCACGAACGGCACGTTGGGTATGCGATTTGAGGTTGACTTTGTCTGCTTGCAGCAAAAATGTGACTTCAGCATAGCAGCCTAACTCGACCTCAGGGTTTGCGGTAGGCTGCTTATGTACAGGTTATATAGAGAGAGCGGGAGAATGGAGCCTTGGGGCACAGTTGGACGGATTGGGTGGGACCGAATCGGTCGCGAATGTACTATTTTATCGATCATCGTGAAAAAAGCGTTATAAAATTACTATAACTCAACTGTTTGCTACAACAAATATTAACGAATACGTGCAGAGCCACCGGCAAGAATACATAGTATAAAACAAGTATAATTCATAATAATATACCCTTACATATGTACATACATACATACATCATAATTTCATTTTTATTGTTTTTTATTATTGTAAGTTAATAATAAGTTTAGTTAAGTTCCTAAGTTCCTTGTTTCTTAAAACAAAAGTTAGTTCAGTTTTTTGTGATGGTCACTTTTAATTTGTAGCTGAACTTTTTAGGTTTAATTTTAACTGTGCACTATTAACTTACCATATTTAAAAACTGTTAATATTGTAACCGAGATAAGGTCTCTTTCTCTTGTTAGAGGATTCACTTTTTACTCACTAATTAAAAAAAAAGTGTGTGTACTTATGTACACGCGTTAGAAGTTATACTTCTTTGGCATAAAGAGATAATAATCTTTTCAATTGTTTTATCTTTCGACTTATTCTACGTTTGTAGAAAAAACGACAATAACAATAGAAAAAAGGTATTTAATACATTGAAAGTTTTAATACAAAGAAACAAAATGTTAACTATAGCTAACTTCAGTGTCGGTTTTTCGTGACGGTGTGCGCGCGCATCGTAGAAAATTACTATCATCATTTTCCCCTAACGCGCCAAATGAAGTATAACTTCAAAAAAATAGTATAAATGTAGGTATATACGTTGTAGTTTTAATTATTGTCATTTCAAAATTAATTGCCTATATAATTACAAATGTCAACAACACATATTTTCTTTTTCTTTAGAACCCGTTATTAATATTATACACAAACGGTGACATCAAAATAGGGGACGGGATAGTGGCGAGTGACAGAGAGGGAAAGTATATCAACAGTTGGTAATTTGCTGGACAGGAATTTGGTCTATATTTGGGCGCAGTGGTGAATGCACTTCGATCGTGCGTGACCGTTGGATAACTTAACTAAGCACGTTCATTATAATTCGAGTTAATGTATAAACCCGATCCCGGTTATAAGAAGTAACGTTATTAGAAAAACCGATACTAAGAATTAAGCGTTTAGCAATTAATACAAATGTAAACTACGAAATTAGCACTGTTGTATACAATACTAGTGACTAACCCCAGCTTCGCATAAGTGCTGTATAGGGCCTCATGTCTCAAGTAGATACCTATACCTATATTATAAGAATGTAAATCAAAATCTGTACGTTTTAGATTTTTGTGAAATAAAATTGTCGCAGATGTCTTGGAAGTAATAAAATACATTTCAATCATTTTTAGAAATGTCTATCTGTGTATTTGTTTGAACACGCATCACTGCTAAAGATTTATTTTTATATATATTATACGTGACAAACGAACATGCGCTCACCCGCTGGTAAGTGATTACCGCCGTACATAGACACTAGCAACACCGGGAGAGTCACAAGTGCGTTGCCAGCCTGAGTTTGGGGGAAGGGGAGGGAGAAGGGAAGGGGAGGTGGGTATCTGGCCCTCTCACTGACCGAACGAAATGCAACAATGCAAGCACTGTTACTTCACGTCGGTTTTCTATGAGAGGGTGGTACTACCCCGAGTGAGCCGACCCATTCATACTGAAACCAGTAATAGTTTTCGGCGTGGCTCTACCATTTTGAATTTGACATTTTCTTAAAAACAAATATAATATATATATATAATCAGATTTTTCTTTGTAATTAAGTCCATGTCTATTCACTACTATGAGATAAGAGTAATGAAACAGTACATTGCTTTCTAGGTAGAAACTTTATATCTACGGTTTCGAGTCACATATAGATAGAGTACGAAACAAAGCCGCTATGGTTTTGGGTCGCCTCCATCCGTTGCTTTGTCATAGGAGTAAGATGTCCCTCAGACACAAGCTCACTTTGTATAAGACGTGTATCCGTCCCGTGATGACATATAGTTTGCACTGTGCATATAGTAAAATGTTAAAATGGCCCAAGACCATAGCGGCCTTGTTCCGCAATCTCAGGATGTTTGTGGGAAAAATGAGTTTATCATCTAAGGTGAGATAGCAATATTTGACCTCATTGTGTCAGGGGATATCATCAATAGAATAGCCTGAGTATTGCGAAACTCATCTTATGGTTTGATTTCTATACGCTACGTGCGATACCATTCCCCAAGATCACGAACGGCACGTTGGGTATGCGATTTGAGGTTGACTTTGTCTGCTTGCAGCAAAAATGTGACTTCAGCATAGCAGCCTAACTCGACCTCAGGGTTTGCGGTAGGCTGCTTATGTACAGGTTATATAGAGAGAGCGGGAGAATGGAGCCTTGGGGCACAGTTGGACGGATTGGGTGGGACCGAATCGGTTGCGAATGTACTATTTTATCGATCATCGTGAAAAAAGCGTTATAAAATTACTATAACTCAACTGTTTGCTACAACAAATATTAACGAATACGTGCAGAGCCACCGGCAAGAATACATAGTATAAAACAAGTATAATTCATAATAATATACCCTTACATATGTACATACATACATACATCATAATTTCATTTTTATTGTTTTTTATTATTGTAAGTTAATAATAAGTTTAGTTAAGTTCCTAAGTTCCTTGTTTCTTAAAACAAAAGTTAGTTTAGTTTTTTGTGATGGTCACTTTTAATTTGTAGGTGAACTTTTTAGGTTTAATTTTAACTGTGCACTATTAACTTACCATATTTAAAAACTGTTAATATTGTAACCTAGATAAGGTCTCTTTCTCTTGTTAGAGGATTCACTTTTTACTCACTAATTTAAAAAAAAGTGCCCATATATGGTGCACCCTTGAGCTAGTTGTCAAAATTAAATCGGCTGAGTGCCTTAGTAATCCGGTGAAGCTGTTAAGACCTTGCTTGGGCAATAGCGTAGTCAGTTCGAAAAAAAAAAATTATATCTACGATACATTTTGATGTCGCGATGAATACTCTCCATATTTATAACGTCTATTGTGTAAATTCAATATGTAGACTGGCTCTGGTATTGGTATAAGAAATTATACCAACATATTCTTATATAGATTTGACTTAAAGTATCAAACTTCAAAAAAATAGTATAAATGTAGGTATATACGTTGTAGTTTTAATTATTGTCATTTCAAAATTAATTGCCTATATAATTACAAATGTCAACAACACATATTTTCTTTTTCTTTAGAACCCGTTATTAATATTATACACAAACGGTGACATCAAAATAGGGGACGGGATAGTGGCGAGTGACAGAGAGGGAAAGTATATCAACAGTTGGTAATTTGCTGGACAGGAATTTGGTCTATATTTGGGCGCAGTGGTGAATGCACTTCGATCGTGCGTGACCGTTGGATAACTTAACTAAGCACGTTCATTATAATTCGAGTTAATGTATAAACCCGATCCCGGTTATAAGAAGTAACGTTATTAGAAAAACCGATACTAAGAATTAAGCGTTTAGCAATTAATACAAATGTAAACTACGAAATTAGCACTGTTGTATACAATACTAGTGACTAACCCCAGCTTCGCATAAGTGCTGTATAGGGCCTCATGTCTCAAGTAGATACCTATACCTATATTATAAGAATGTAAATCAAAATCTGTACGTTTTAGATTTTTGTGAAATAAAATTGTCGCAGATGTCTTGGAAGTAATAAAATACATTTCAATCATTTTTAGAAATGTCTATCTGTGTATTTGTTTGAACACGCATCACTGCTAAAGATTTATTTTTATATATATTATACGTGACAAACGAACATGCGCTCACCCGCTGGTAAGTGATTACCGCCGTACATAGACACTAGCAACACCGGGAGAGTCACAAGTGCGTTGCCAGCCTGAGTTTGCATTGCTGCGTTTCGTTCGTTCGTTCGGTCAGTGAGAGCGCCGGAGGCCCACCTCCCTTCTCCTTTCATCCCTCCCTCCCTTTGCCCCAAAAATAGGTGGGCAACGCACTTTCGACTCTCCTGGGGTTGTTAATGTCTATGGACCCACCTGTTCGTTTGATTGCTATGACATAAAAAAAAGTTTCTTGCGATCATTTCAGTGAACTAACAAGATGGTGGCCGTCTTGTTAGAGCTTTACAAGGAGTTTTTGTGAATGCTTCATGGTATTATTTCCCATGCACTACAGTTTTGCACAATAACCAAGCTGTATTACGTGAATCACCATCGGAGGCCCACCTCCCTTCTCCTTTCATCCCTCCCTCCCTTTGCTTCAAAAATAGGTGGGCAACGCACTTTCGACTCTCCTGGGGGTGTTAATGTCTATGGACCCACCTGTTCGTTTGCCTGCAATGACATAAAAAAAAGTTTCTTGCGATCATTTCAGTGAACTAAAAATATGGTAGCCGCCATGTTAGAGCTTTACAAGGAGTTTTTGTGAATGCTTCGTCGTATTATTTCCCATGCATTACAGTTTTGCACAATAACCAAGCTATATTACGTGAATCACCTTTAATATTACAAAATATAGATCCAAATAACACAAGATTATGAATAAAACATAAATACCACTTACATGACATTCCAAGATACCACCAAAAATTGCCACAGACAATCCTTAAAAAATAATCTTGTTGCTCATACGAGCGAAGCCGTGGCTACAAATAGTAATTTAAATCTAGAAAGGGGGTCGAGTCGGAAATACTAACAAACTTCGTTATAATGCCATAGTATGAAATTTTGTGTCAATCTTTTGATGTTCTAATTCCTAAATTTAACATTTTTATAAGGTATTCTCATCGTCGTCCCAAATTTGCATGTTCTTCCGCTCATCCAACTCTCTAAAATATAATAAAATAGAGACAACCATCCAGAACCTTCATTATGTGTACGCTAGCATTGTGGAATAGGTAACCTGGTATCCTGAACCCTGGTACCCTATACCCTGGTATTTTCTCAGAGCTATGACAAGGGGTCTTGAAAAAGAGAATGAAACGCTGTTCCTGGCCGGCAATGCTACAGTGATACCCCTGATGATTCATTTGCTGCCCTTTGACATAAAAAGGTAACCAACAATTAAGTTTCCGCGGAAACGAGACACGAATATTTTCCATAACGTTTTTTTTTCTCATAACAGAGACACGCGACGACACGGATGACGTAACTCGTACTTTTAGCATATTTTATCATGGTTATTATTTTGCGTCGCTGACATATAAGATCATAGTGTTAGTTCAATCGTGACCACGACGAGAATACATTCATTAATGTAGTAGATATCATTTCAGTGGCCGTTACCGATGCCTGGCAAGTTAAAGTGTTTAAAGGATTATGTGTCGGAACTCGGAACGTACTATAAAGTTATGAGCGTATAATTCGTCTCTATTGTTGGTCATCAGCCTTGCAGAATTTATTATACGGTCTTCAGGATTTAATCTTCCAACAATGCATGAACTACAATGGCGTAAAGCGGATTAATTTGGCCTTTACTGGGCCCGTAAGTAACATTAAATTATAAGTAATCATTTAGAATTCATATTAACCTAGTGGTTGTCCAATGGTCGAAAATCGACCATAATAACGGGTTCGAAGTTTTTTATTATCAGTATTTCTTTTTGATTCTTTTTTTTTCTAAATAATTAAAATTGTATTGAGTACAAATATAGCTAACTTCAGGTTGTCGGTTTTTCGTGACAGTGTGCGCGCGCATCGTAAAAATTTACTCTCATCATTTTTCCCTAACGCGTCAAATGAAGTATATCTTCAAAAAAATAGTATAAATGTAGGTATATACGTTGTAGTTTTAATTATTGTCATTTCAAAATTAATTGCCTATATAATTACAAATGTCAACAACACATATTTTCTTTAGAACCCGTTATTAATATTATACACAAACGGTGACATCAAAATAGGGGACGGGATTGTGGCGAGGGACAGAGAGGGAAAGTACATCAACAGTTGGTAATTTGCTGGACAGGAATTTGATCTATATTTGGGTGCAGTGGTGAATGCACTTCGATCGTGCGTGACCGTTGGATAACTTAACTAAGCACGTTCATTATAATTCGAGTTACTGTATAAACCCGATCTCGGTTATAAGAAGTAACGTTGTTAGAAAAACCGATACTATGAATTAAGCGTTTAGTAATTAATACAAATGTAAACTTCGAAATTAACACTGCTGTATACAATACTAGTGACTAACCTCAGCTTCGCATATGTGCTGTATATGGCCTCATGTTTGAAGTATATACACACAGATATAAAGCTGCCATACAGATATGAACCTTAACACAAGGTGACTAATACAGTGACTGAATACAGTATGCAAATTTATTATACGTTAAAAGATTGTCTTGTTTTTTATCCGGTCTCATTTTGTGAAATAAATTGTCGCAGATGTCTTGGAATAAGTAATAAAGTACATTTGAATCCTTTTTTAAAATGTCTGTCTGTCTGGTTGTTTGAATACGCATCACTGCTAAAGTACTGCGTTCACAATAAAACCTCACTAAGAAAATCATAAAGCATATCCTTGAGAAAACTTTTAGTGTTAATTCGGTTCACTCTATCCAAATTTATTTATATTTTAATCAGGGATGTGATATTTCGGTTCCGGTTACGGATACGGATATAGGAATATAATTATATCGGTTACGGTTACGGATATGTAATTATTTCGGATTATCCGTTAGTTTCGGTTACGGATATTAGATAGAAGTATTTTACACTATTTTAGAATTTTAGACAGTTTTATTTGTATGTTGTCAAAAACATTGACGTTTACTTTTGTTAAAAATATATAAAACCATATTTCATAAAAATAATTTGACTGTTTTATTTGTGGGTTACCAAATATGTCAATGTTTACTTATGTTACATATAAAAATAAATACAAACCACACTTCATAAGAAAATTACACATTTATATTTGTTTGGATTCGATGTTGACATCGATATAAACATCGATGTTTTTTCTAATATCGATCGTCCCTACTACAAAATTCACATGGAGTGCAAGTGCGGCGAAACAAAACCTGTCGAAACATGTTTTATTAAGACTTCAGCCTTATTCGAAATTATTCGAAACTTTTTAATCGGTTACGGTTACGGATATATATTTATTTCTGATATACGATAGTTTCGGTTACGGTTACGGAGCTCCATAACATCCCTGATGTTAATGACGTATTTTGAACCTATGATAAAATATACGAGTATTCTAAGATAGGGTATATTTGTAATAGTTTTGCCCAATATTTTGAATTTGATATTTTCTTAAAAACGAATATATGTATTTAATCAGATTTTTCTTTGTAATTAAGGCCCTGTCTAGTGACTACTATAAGATAAAAGTACATTGCTTTCTAGGTAGAAACTTTATATCTACGATACATCTTGATGTCGCGATGAATACTCTCCATATTTATACGGTCTATTGTATGAATTCAGTATGTAGACTGATTTTGGTCTTTCTTACAATACCATATTCTTATTTAGATTTGACTTAAAGGATCATTCATCTGATCATGATTTCTTTCTATAAGATGGTCCCACGGACAAATCTTTACATGTTTTTACTAATAAAAAAACAGCGGCGTTTGACAGGATCCTTCATGGATTATAATTATTAGTGTACTTATTTACAACAGAACGCGGTATTTAAATTTTTCAGCTTTCGAATTATATATTTATATCATACGTATAGGATCGCTGGTCATCACAACTACCACCTCCGGCAGACACGCGTCTCTGCTTAATGCAAAACAAAGCGACGTTTTATTATATTTTTGTCGAAGTTAAATCGACATTTAACGTCACCATTGTAATGTGTCAAAACAGCCATCATAGCGTGCCGGTACTATAAAGCTAGGCGATCTTAGCTGAACCTCTCACTCTTCTTTTGGACGTGACAAATGAAAAGACTAGTTCTGTACACAATTTGATTTTTCTACCTCGAAGTTATTATCTTACCATCTCCGCGATCGCTGTGCTTTTGTGAAATACGAAATGAATAGACTGTTCGGAACGAGCGCAATTTCTCTGAAACTTATTTTAGTAACATAACCGAATGGGGTGCTGCATTAACACTCATTGAATTTCAAGTATGGATCGTTTAAGGTTACGTTTTGTTTCAATGAGAAAAATAACAACTATTAATTCTTATGAAGCAAGCGTCTAATTTAAAATTCCTTGAAAATTCTGTTTTGAATTGCTAAGTATTGCGACGTTGTTATGCGAAACAGTATTTCAGTTACTGGTTAACCTGATTATCCTGAGTAAACTCATGTCTATATTTTATACCTCGCCTTGATACGTTTTTATACCTTGACCCAAAGGTAAAGCTAATTCTGTAAACAAGCCCAGCTTACGCGGTAAAGAATTAATTCACATCTAACTAAGTCATACAGGTTAACGCTTTATATTGATACATGCTCATATGCTATAAACGGTAATGTTCCCCTACTTGTAACTCGAAAACAACCATTCAACTGAATTTTATCATTAATTATTTTTTCTTTTTTGTACGAACAAAATTTCATGGTATTACAAGTCGTAGGTGGTAGAGCCACGCTGAAGCTATTATTGGTTTCAGCATGAATGGGTCGCCTCGCCCGGCTTAGTACCACCCTCTTATAGAAAACCGACTTGAAGTAACAGTGCTTGCATTGCTGCGTTTCGTTCGTTCGTTCGGTCAGTGAGAGCGCCGGAGGCCCACCTCCCTTCTCCTTTCATCCCTCCCTCCCTTTGCCCCAAAAATAGGTGGGCAACGCACTTTCGACTCTCCTGGGGTTGTTAATGTCTATGGACCCACCTGTTCGTTTGATTGCTATGACATAAAAAAAAGTTTCTTGCGATCATTTCAGTGAACTAACAAGATGGTGGCCGTCTTGTTAGAGCTTTACAAGGAGTTTTTGTGAATGCTTCATGGTATTATTTCCCATGCACTACAGTTTTGCACAATAACCAAGCTGTATTACGTGAATCACCATCAATATTACAAAATATAAATCCAAATAACACAAGATTATGAATAAAACATAAATACCACTTACATGACATTCCAAGATCCCACCAAAAACAGCCACAGACAATCCTTAAAAAATAATTTTGTTGCTCTTACGAGCGAAGCCGTCGCTACAATTAGTAATTTAAATCTAGAAAGGGGGTCGAGTCGGAAATACTAACAAACTTCGTTATAATGCCATAGTATAAAATTTTGTGTCAATCTTTTGATGTTCTAATTCCTAAATTTAACATTTTTATAAGGTATTCTCATCGTCGTCCCAAATTTGCATGTTCTTCCGCTCATCCAACTCTCTAAAATATAATAAAATAGAGACAACCATCCAGAACCTTCATTATGTGTACGCTAGCATTGTGGAATAGGTAACCTGGTATCCTGAACCCTGGTACCCTATACCCTGGTATTTTCTCAGAGCTATGACAAGGGGTCTTGAAAAAGAGAATGAAACGCTGTTCCTGGCCGGCAATGCTACAGTGATACCCCTGATGATTCATTTGCTGCCCTTTGACATAAAAAGGTAACCAACAATTAAGTTTCCGCGGAAACGAGACACGAATATTTTCCATAACGTTTTTTTTTCTCATAACAGAGACACGCGACGACACGGATGACGTAACTCGTACTTTTAGCATATTTTATCATGGTTATTATTTTGCGTCGCTGACATATAAGATCATAGTGTTAGTTCAATCGTGACCACGACGAGAATACATTCATTAATGTAGTAGATATCATTTCAGTGGCCGTTACCGATGCCTGGCAAGTTAAAGTGTTTAAAGGATTATGTGTCGGAACTCGGAACGTACTATAAAGTTATGAGCGTATAATTCGTCTCTATTGTTGGTCATCAGCCTTGCAGAATTTATTATACGGTCTTCAGGATTTAATCTTCCAACAATGCATGAACTACAATGGCGTAAAGCGGATTAATTTGGCCTTTACTGGGCCCGTAAGTAACATTAAATTATAAGTAATCATTTAGAATTCATATTAACCTAGTGGTTGTCCAATGGTCGAAAATCGACCATAATAACGGGTTCGAAGTTTTTTATTATCAGTATTTCTTTTTGATTCTTTTTTTTTCTAAATAATAAAAATTGTATTGAGTACAAATATCGTAGAGTAGTAACGAGACATAATGAGACTTAAGTATGAGGATTGGAGAGTTATAAATACAGGCTTCGACCCCTCTTTAGTATCGAAAAAACTATTTCCTATTTTTTTTATTGATAATAACTAAAGATCGCCAATAGTTAGTAACAAAAAAAAACAATTATCTGTTTGTAATAATTATTACTTCGAATTACTGTCGTTTTTATCATAACATTGTAAAACAAAGTCCTCTACTACATCTGTCTGTCTGTTTGTGATAAACGCAAAAACGACTGTACGGATTTTCATGCGGTTTTCACCAGTAGATAATTTTTTTTTTTTCGAACTGACTACGCTGTTTTCCAACCGAGGTCTTAACAGCTTCACTGTTGACGGTGACGTGAACCCATAAGTTTTACCCCTTCCAAAAATCAAATCTTTAGTCTTCATTTTTTTATATCATAACAGACAAACGAACAGGTGTGTCACGTAATGTTAAGTGATCACCACCGTCCAAAAACTACTGAACGGATCTTAATGCGGTATCTCTGAATTAGTACAACTAATACATAATAGGTGACGCGTGAGTTGTTTCATTTTCATTAGAATAGGAACGGAGTCGCATGAAAAGATTAGTGAGAAATATGAGGAATATTTCTTTACTAGTTATATAATCATAATATGTATATACAATGAAAATATAGTTTATTTAAGACTTAATCAATTCAAAACTAATGAAAGCGTTGGCATAGGACCATTCGATACGCAATTTTTCCTAGATAGTTCTATTTTTGGGTTCGATTGAGCCTTTGCCATTTTTTTTAATTCCAGACGTAACTGGCGGAAATCTGCTAGTAATATGTAATGCTAATTGAATGTCCGACGTATGTTATATGTATACAGTATTTCAATGTCAACAATGACATCATAATCTTTTTAATTTAACATTATGTATCTAGATTATGTTTGAAACGGGTATACGTTAGGTATAATATCGTCATCATGAAGCTTCTTTTAGAATAAAATTATTAAACCGGTTTCTGCCGTGTCAATGGCGACTCGTTCTGGATTCACATATAGTTCCGTTGTTACAGTTCTTTTAGCTTATAGCTTATATATTGTTGAAGTGAAAGAATCTCGAGGCGCGTTGCGCGGTATTTTTTGGGCAGGAGATAAATTTATAATTTCGCGTCATGACATTATAGTAAGCATAACCGACCGTATTGCGCTTGCGCGGCTTCCGTTAGACTGGCGACGCATGTAAGTGCATTAATGTAAGAGCATGTGTACATCTAATATTGATATTTTGTATTGATATTATACAGCCCGTTATATGTTTGATGAATTAATAAAATATAAAAAAGGTATATAATTATTATTCGGAGTGCTAATAGATGTAAAAGAGAGACTAATGATAATTATTTCAATTTACAAATTATGAAAATTAAATAATTCGCACTACAATTAATTTAATAATTAAAAAGGGAACATAGTTTAAATTTTTAATTTGTAACCGACCCCTTTGAGCTCGATTTTGTCCTACTTTGAACGATCAGATTTAATTAAACTTTGCACACCTGTCAAAGGTCGATGACAATACAATAATCCGAAAAAAAAGTTTGTATATTTTTGTAAAAAGTGACAAAAATGATTAAATTTTATTTTCTGTTTTTTAGTTGGATTTTTTATGAAAGCGTGTCTTTTTTAGTTTCTTTTAATTATTATTTTTATATGTGTAATTAAATTGAGATTGAGAAGAGAGAAGAGAAATTGAGAACATAGTAGTCTATGGATGGCGGTGATCACTTACCATCAGTTGACCCGTCTGTTAGTTTGCCTCCTATAATATAAAAAAAAAACTGGCGAAGCTTAGTATAAGAGCCTGTGTATATCTAATATTGATATTTTGTTTTGAGGTCGTGTTGCTCGTTATATGTTTGATTAATTAATAAATTATATAAAAACTAGCGGGCCCGGCAGACATTGTCCCGCCCTGATTATTAAAAAAATCTTTGACAAATTATATACTAAAACCTTCCTCGTGAATCACTTTATCTACTGGTGAAGATCGCATGAAAATCCATTGAGTAGTTTTTGAGTTTATCGCGAACAGACAGACAGACAGACGCGGTAGAAGACTTTGTTTTATACTATGTAATGAAGTATATAATTATTATTCGGAGCGCCAATAGATGTAAAAGAGAGACTGATAATAATAATTTCAATTTACAAATTATGAAAATTAAATAATTCACACTACAATTAATTTAAAAATTCAAAAGGGAACACAGTTTAAATTCCATTGTCTTGAATCTTCACTTCTGTCGGCAGTCCTTATAACTGCCTCGACTGTTCGGAATGTATAAACAAATCACAAAAGACATGATTCTGCTATTGATTATTCGTTATTTGTTATTTACAATGACAATGATCGACCGGTTTTATTGGAACGTGCGAACAAGCAAGCGTTATGTAATAACCAATAGGTGAGAAAGGGAAAGCACTTCGGGTTGCTCCAAATCAAACTCATACGAACAACGAAAATTCATTTCATTATCTCACTATTACAAGTAGCAATATGATACAAAACAGCAAATAAGTCAACAGCAGAATAATTTACGACAGTCGTTTTGAAATAACGCAACAGCGTAATTCAATATTGATATATAGCCATTATTGATTGACATTTTTTTTTTTATCACGCTTTTATTAGCTTCACCTGTATGTATGTATGTATGTTTGTAACCGACCCCTTCGAGCTCGATTATGTCCTACTTTGAACGATCAGATTTAATTCAAACTTTGCACACCCGTCAAAGGTCGATGATAATACAATAATCCGAAAAAAAAGTTAAATAAAAATTATCTAAAAAATGAATAACAAATAATAGTTTAAAAAAACACGCTTTCGTAAAAAATCCAACTAAAAAACAGAAAATAAAATTTAATAAATTTGGATTAAGAATAGTGTAAATTAGAAATAAATGTATATTTTTGTAAAAAGTGACAAAAAAATGATTAAATTTTATTTTCTGTTTTTTAGTTGGATTTTTTATGAAAGCGTGTTTTTTTAAGTTTTTTTAAACTATTATTTTATATGTGTAATTAATTGCGAATGAAAGAATCGAGAACGTAGTAATGACTTTAGTTAACCAACTAATAAATAGCGCATACCATAACATTACTGTTACCTACAGTAAAGTTACGTTACCTACAGTAAAAAAACAGTGATCAAAGTCATCTGAATGTATTAAGTTTACTTACTTGTTTACTTTTTTTCTCTAGTACTTAAGTCGCGTCGTCATTAAAATTACAATAACCTTTGATAGACCAAACCGATTTTAATGAAACAAAGACTAAATGTTACTCGAAGGTATGCTTTATGATTTTGTTGAAGAGGTTTTATCATGAACGCAGTGTTTTAGCAGTGATGCGTGTCTAAATAAACAGACAGACAAACATCTAAAACAATTATTGAATTGTAGTTTATTAATTATTCCGAGACACCTGCAACATTTATTTACAAAAATCCAAAATGTACAGACACGTTAGATTTCTATTCTTATTCTAATTATATATACTAGCTTCTGCCTGCGACTTCGTCCGCGTGGAATATTTACTTTGAACTAACGCTAACACGTACGCAATTTTTCCTAGATAGTTCTATTTTTGGGTTCGATTGACCCTTTGCCATTTTTTTTAATTTCAGACGTAACTGGCGGAAATCTGCTAGTAATATGTAATGCTAATTGAATGTCCGACGTATGTTATATGTATACAGTATTTCAATGTCAACAATGACATCATAATCTTTTTAATTTAACATTATGTATCTAGATTATGTTTGAAACGGGTATACGTTAGGTATAATATCGTCATCATGAAGCTTCTTTTAGAATAAAATTATTAAACCGGTTTCTGCCGTGTCAATGGCGACTCGTTCTGGATTCACATATAGTTCCGTTGTTACAGTTCTTTTAGCTTATAGCTTATATATTGTTGAAGTGAAAGAATCTCGAGGCGCGTTGCGCGGTATTTTTTGGGCAGGAGATAAATTTATAATTTCGCGTCATGACATTATAGTAAGCATAACCGACCGTATTGCGCTTGCGCGGCTTCCGTTAGACTGGCGACGCATGTAAGTGCATTAATGTAAGAGCATGTGTACATCTAATATTGATATTTTGTATTGATATTATACAGCCCGTTATATGTTTGATGAATTAATAAAATATAAAAAAGGTATATAATTATTATTCGGAGTGCTAATAGATGTAAAAGAGAGACTAATGATAATTATTTCAATTTACAAATTATGAAAATTAAATAATTCGCACTACAATTAATTTAATAATTAAAAAGGGAACATAGTTTAAATTTTTAATTTGTAACCGACCCCTTTGAGCTCGATTTTGTCCTACTTTGAACGATCAGATTTAATTAAACTTTGCACACCTGTCAAAGGTCGATGACAATACAATAATCCGAAAAAAAAGTTTGTATATTTTTGTAAAAAGTGACAAAAATGATTAAATTTTATTTTCTGTTTTTTAGTTGGATTTTTTATGAAAGCGTGTCTTTTTTAGTTTCTTTTAATTATTATTTTTATATGTGTAATTAAATTGAGATTGAGAAGAGAGAAGAGAAATTGAGAACATAGTAATGACATTAGTTAACCTTAGTTAACCAACTAATAAATAGCGCATACCATAACATTACCGTTACCTACAGTAAAACTACGTCCAAACGGTGACAATATTATGAAAATTATTAAATAGTATCTGTGCCTCCGACTTCGTTCGCGTGGAATTTCATGTAAAAAAACAGTTATTAACAAGCTCATCTGAATGTATTAAGTTTACTTACTTGTTTACTTTTCTCTCGTACTTAAGTCGCGTCGTCATTAAAATTACAATAACCTTTGATAGACCAAACCGATTTGAATGAAGCGAAGACTATATATTACTCGACGGTATGTGTTAATTATTACAGGAGACAGACTTGAATGAAATAATTGTAGAAAACTTGTAATGGAATTGTTTAATGTAGTATAGTATTTACAATTAGACGGGCGTCAATAGAATGATAGAATAAAATGGAATATGAAGAAAAAAACGGCTTTTGTTTTACGTTTGATTATGAACGTAATGTTGCAGTATTCATACCTCCTTTATGTGAAAGGAGTATTGTTAACAGTATGCTTTATGATTTTTTTGAAGAGGTTTTATCATGAACGCAGTGTTTTAGCAGTGATGCGTGTCCAAATAAACGGACAGACAAACATCTAAAACAATTATTGAATTGTAGTTTATTAATTATTCCGAGACACCTGCAACATATTTTTACAAAAATCTAAAAAGTATAGAGACGTTAGATTTACATTCTTATTATAGACTAGCTTATGCCAGCGACTTCGTCCGCGTGGAATGGTTACTTTGAACTACCGCTAACACGCAGCGGAAGCTCTCGAAGGAAAAAAAACGACTTTGAAACATTCTTAAATGGCGCTCCACTCCTATTGGTGTTAGCGTGATGATATATAGCCTGTAGTCTTCCTCGATAAAAGAGCTATCTAAAACTTAATCAATTTTTCAAATCGAATCAGTAGTTCCTGAGATTAGCGCGTTCAACCAAATTCGTACTTAACTCAAGCCGTCATTCAAATTACAATAACCTATGATAGAGTGGACCGATTTTAATATTGGTCTTAGCGTGATGATATATAGCCTATAGTCTTCCTCGATAAATGAGCTATCTAACACTTAAGCAATTTTTCAAATCGAACCAGTAGTTCCTGAGATTAGCGCGTTCAACCAAATTCATACTTAACTCAAGCCGTCATACAAATTACAATAACCTATGATAGAGTGGACCGATTTTAATATTGGTCTTAGCGTGATGATATATAGCCTATAGTCTTCCTCGATAAATGAGCTATCTAACACTTAAGCAATTTTTCAAATCGAACCAGTAGTTCCTGAGATTAGCGCGTTCAACCAAATTCATACTTAACTCAAGCCGTCATACAAATTACAATAACCTATGATAGAGTGGACCGATTTTAATATTGGTCTTAGCGTGATGATATATAGCCTATAGTCTTCCTCGATAAATGAGCTATCTAACACTTAAGCAATTTTTCAAATCGAACCAGTAGTTCCTGAGATTAGCGCGTTCAACCAAATTCATACTTAACTCAAGCCGTCATACAAATTACAATAACCTATGATAGAGTGGACCGATTTTAATATTGGTCTTAGCGTGATGATATATAGCCTATAGTCTTCCTCGATAAATGAGCTATCTAACACTTAAGCAATTTTTCAAATCGAACCAGTAGTTCCTGAGATTAGCGCGTTCAACCAAATTCATACTTAACTCAAGCCGTCATACAAATTACAATAACCTATGATAGAGTGGACCGATTTTAATATTGGTCTTAGCGTGATGATATATAGCCTATAGTCTTCCTCGATAAATGAGCTATCTAACACTTAAGCAATTTTTCAAATCGAACCAGTAGTTCCTGAGATTAGCGCGTTCAACCAAATTCATACTTAACTCAAGCCGTCATACAAATTACAATAACCTATGATAGAGTGGACCGATTTTAATATTGGTCTTAGCGTGATGATATATAGCCTATAGTCTTCCTCGATAAATGAGCTATCTAACACTTAAGCAATTTTTCAAATCGAACCAGTAGTTCCTGAGATTAGCGCGTTCAACCAAATTCATACTTAACTCAAGCCGTCATACAAATTACAATAACCTATGATAGAGTGGACCGATTTTAATATTGGTCTTAGCGTGATGATATATAGCCTATAGTCTTCCTCGATAAATGAGCTATCTAACACTTAAGCAATTTTTCAAATCGAACCAGTAGTTCCTGAGATTAGCGCGTTCAACCAAATTCATACTTAACTCAAGCCGTCATACAAATTACAATAACCTATGATAGAGTGGACCGATTTTAATATTGGTCTTAGCGTGATGATATATAGCCTATATAGGTCCGTTCCCTCGGTGTGGAGCCCTTGAGTACGCTGCTCGCGTGATACAGTGACACAAAATCTTACATTACTGCGACAACATTACACATATCACCTCCACACACGTGCACGCATACACGCTTACACATGCAGGTGGAAGGGTTTTATTTTTTCCCCTTATCAAACTGAATTAGTTTAGAATATTATCCGATACGAAATATATATAGGAGTTGTTGAGGTATGTATGCTTGGTACACATATATGTTTCAACAACTCATATATGTATGAATAGTTAGCTTAGCTTAGGTTAGCTCAGATAGGTCGCGAATTGCATGTATCAAACAACAGCCAAAGCCGAGGTGTGCCCGGCACTCTTGAGCTAGTTGTCAAAATAAAATCGGCTGAGTGCCTTAAGCGCTCGCCTTAGTAGTCCGGTGAAACTGTTATCCCTTGCTGGGTCAATAGCGTAGTCAGTTCGAAAAAAAAAACGAAGAAACACACAGACAGACGCAAAAAGCGACTTTGCTTTATAATTCTACATATAGACATAGAAGAAGGTAAAGAGAGATAATAATATCGTAGTTCGAATTATTAATTTCATTATTTACAGAATATAACAGTAAAATTGTTATTAATACTATACAATTATTAATACCTTTAACAATATAGAAATGGTTCAAGTTTTTTTATCTTTTGTGACTCCTATTTAATACCCGCATAATGTTTGATGTACGTTCAATTATATTGACGTCGTTGACTGATGTTCACGTCTGCGTTACACTTTCCCCTGACTAATTGTACTATTTTATTTTTAAGGAGAAAGCTTTAATGTTCGGCCGCTGCGCCAAGCTGTTGTTTTACCAAACAAATCTTACCGTACTCACAACAGGTAATTTATCGGTTGTAAATTACATTTATGTATCTATTTAATTTTATATTCAAAATTCGTTGTCTATTTTAACAAATGATTAACAACATATCAGTTTTTATTTATATTTTTAGTTATATGAAATTCTGTGAGTTACTACAAAAGAAAACGTGACTGCAGTAGTCATTAAAAAAAATTGTTTAAAAAATATTTTAACAAATCTTAACGTAGCACAACATTGACTAGGCGGGTGTACCTTAAAAGCACTCCTAGACGATCAAGTATATTTATACCAGTAAAAAAACAAAAAAGTTATACCTAGCAACACACATTAACTGTTTAAAATAATGTTTGATTGGCTTATATCTGATTTATAATCTATATATATATAGGCAAAAATATATGGATTTCAGTGGCTTTTTCTCATCTGTCAATTGATTTTCTTTATTTTATTATCAATAAAAAAATTGTAAGTAGTTTTTTATCCATACCATCGATGAGTTCAAGCCTTTATTTATAAGTATAATATAATACTATAAATTAATAAGTATTCCTTCCCTACGTCTACAGTCTACAATATTTATACACGTTTTCACCATTTAGAAACAAAAAAATATATAAAACGTTGGAACTCAATTTCACATACGGCTATTTAATTAATAAAAGAAGTTCTCTTTTGTATGTTTAGTATGTTACATAAATATTTAACACCCCAAGAAACCTGACAACTAACTACCTTTATCACAACAGTTAATCATATATAAGAATTGAACTCGTGATCTCTCGACTCAATAGTAGTATTATAACCTCCATAATCCATGTAATATCATATATATTAATAAGTGAAGCCTAAACTTTGTATCCCTTTTTAACGGAACTGGGCGAACGGATAACCGTGAAATTTGGCATAGTTAAAGTTTATATGAAGGAGAAGTGCAGAAAGCTATTTATTTTATATAAAATGCATTAGAAGTACATTAAATTAATTAAAATATGCATTACTCACACTATTGCTTCAATTTTACACAACATATACACACATGTAAATAATAAAGGCATTTTGACATCTGTCAATAAAGGACTTCAAAAAAGGTTGTGAAAGAGGTTGCTATGCTCGACTGTATGTTTTATTTTATTTTTCATTCTACATTCTACAGTGATATTATAACATAATACCCTTTGACAAAAGAACCCTAATAAAATTCAAACTTTAAAAAATCAATGAAGTATGGTCGAATGTCGACCTCTGGGCGCCCACTAGTCCGAATAGATAGGCGATGTAGATTCAATCAGTTATATTCTTGACAAGTATTCCTGACCGTCTAAGGAAACCATTACAATATAAAAAATGTACGAACGTGATTTGTGTTTTTTTTTTTCACATTTACTCGTATTTATCGCTTGTAATTACATAACACTTCGTCGGATATTTTTCCGACTCGTGCCATGTAATCGCCGCAACCCATTCTATTGTAATTGAATTACGAAAAATATTATTAGATTATCCTGTACTAGCTGCGACACACAATTATATACGAAAAAAGTTGTTACAATCTAAATCGTAGAAAATTCTCTCCAGTTTAAGTTGTAGTAAGTAGGGTTTACGTCTACAATTTTTTTTTTATATCATAGGAGGCAAACTCAAAGACCGAACGAAACGCAACAATGCAAGCACTGTTACTTCTCGTTGGTTTTCTGTGAGAGGGTGGTACTACCCCGGGTGAGCCGACCCATTCATGCAGAAACCAGTAATAGCTTCAACGTGGCTCTACCACCTACGGCACCTACAATATAAAATGAGTTGGAAAGGAGATATTGTCAAAAGACTGCTATTAGGCGTCATTTGTCCAATATGCCGCCATAGTAACGAGTGATAAAGACACGAGGTGCCAAAATAAAAATTCGAAAATACAACATCGCAATCTATAAACTTAGCAATTTTCAAAATTTCCGGAAAGGCTACGTTACCCATACGTTACGTTACGTTCCCTTACCCGTTACGGGTGCCAAAATAAAAATTCGAAAATACCACATCGCAATCTATAAACTTAGCAATTTTCAAAATGTCCGGAAATGCTACTTACCCTTACCCTTTACGTTACGTTACGTTATTATATATACTTAATTAATACTGCTTTGAATTTCATCAACATCGCTCACTTTGCTAAATGTAAAATAAAGTATGACAAAGCCATAATGCCGTAACTAAATCGCTCGTTACTTGATCATTATTGTATAATATTCGTTATGAAAGCGAAGATTACGGATATGTTTGTAATGTATTTAAATTGAGTGAAATTGTAAATAAATTTTATTCTACCAACTGTTTTGCCAGCGCATATAAAACTAGAAAGTTTGTGAGTATGAATGAATGTTTGTTGCTCATTCATCCGAAAATTATTGAACGTTTCTCCATAAAACTTTACAGTAATAAAACTTATACGTTAGAATAACAAACAGATTATAAATTACTATCGTCTACCCGCGACTTCGTCCGCGTGGAATAGTTAGTTAAGGCTAACGCTAACTTTAACACGCGACTTCATTTACGTAGAAGGTGAAAATACTTTAAATAATACGTACGTTAACCGCAAACATTTGAAACATTCTTCATTGGAGCTCCGCTCCTATTGGTCTTACAGTGATGATATTTATCCTATAACCTTCTTTGATAAATGATTTTCTTTAAACCGAATCAGTATTTTCTGAGATTAACGCGTTCAAGCAAATAAACTCTACAGCTTTATAATAAATTTAGTATAGATATAAATATATGTAATAATTTCGACTTTTAAAAATATAAATGCCGATTGTAAATAAATATACAAATATAAATCCAATAAGGAATCTGTGAAACGGGGCTGTTTTTTTTGTTAGTAATAATGTAAAAAGATTTGTTAGATATAGTAGTAGTTAGATACATATATAGTATACATGTATATAACTTACAAATCTGTATTAAACGACTGTGCCCTTAAATTATAAATTCGATCAATTTTTAGCACTAACTGCACATCATTATTGACAATGTGTATAGATAGGAACAGCAATCGCGCCTTCAAACGTAGTGATTAATTTGATATTAAATATGACATGAATATAACATAAATATGAGAGTTCACGAGCGGAAAAACGTCAAAGCGGCCATTATAGCGTGCCGTTATTATACACAAAAATAATGTATAGTGTCATCCTTACTATGTTTTAAGTATATAAAAATTCAGTGTCATAGTGTTTGTTCACGATGAACTCCGAAACTACTAAACTGATCTTCAGGAAAGTTAGTATTTTATTCAAGTATAATTTCGTCCAATTAGAGAGAAAGGATATTTCGATTAATGGCTTCAAATTTTTAATTAAAAATTCAATGACTGTAAATGTCGATTATTGTTATTAATTCTAAGTTTCATCTGTTTCGAACAGATGGCGTTTTAAATTAGTTTGTTGACAGATAATTGTAGGACCGACTGTTAAAAATATCTCATAGATGGCGCCACGTTTTAATTTTGAATAAATTTTTCAACTCGTTTATTTTTTGGTGCACTGTTCTATTAATTCTGTTAATCTATTTACTACCTCGCTTTTGTTGTATCAATTTTTATTTTATTTTCATGTGTTGTATAGTATTGACAGTTAAATTATATTTCTAGCTACAAAATTGGAGTAAAACAAATTTGATTAATATATTAAAAATACGTAAGTATAAATTAATTTTCTTTATTATTTCTATCTTTAATATCATATATTTTAATTGAACATGTAATAACTGAACCACGGCAACGCGTGGTTGGTTCAACTAATAATATTATAAATGTGTATGTGAGTTTGTTTGTTACGTTTTCATGTTAACTACACAACCGAGCATCAAGAAATCTTCCATACCCATTCTCAGCCGTATAGAAAAGTCCATATGGTACTTAATCCAGAAAAAAACCGTTCTAAAGGGATACATGACATCTATATTGAGGCAATCATCAGGCAAGCAAATCCGTGACCCAATAATTTATAAAGATACAAACATAGATGAAATCGTAGACAGCTACAAGTCTAGTATACAGTTCCTTGTCCTCATTATGTTTGCTTTTAAATATTTTAAACAAACACACGCTCTCACAGACTTCAATATTATAGACTTATTGATTGACAATTTTCCTCATTAAAGATTACTATTAAGTTAATAAATTCTTAATGTCGAGTATGATTCGTCTAGAAATGTCGTTGTATGCCAATAACAAAAGCAACGTTATACGTTTTAGTAGTATCTTGTGTAAACAGTTTTCAGTACAACACTATTCAAATAGCTAACTCAAAAAAAACAAGTCTGCGAAAATAAAACAGGCGTAGAACAATCCTTGCTAATTGCTGTGAAAATTTCTCTAGTTGGTGTTTTCAAAGACTGACTCATTAAAATCCAGCACTGAGCCGTAACGCGCCGGCTTTAGCTTACCCCAGCGCTCCGGATGGATTACTTTGTACTGCTTTTAATTTTTCACTATCCGTTCATTTTCTTCCCCTAATTTACAGCTAAGATTATTATATTTTTATTTTCGATCTGACTATGCTATTGACCAAGGAAGGTCTTAACAGCTTCACCGGACTACTAAGGCGAGCGCTTAAGGCATTCAGCCGATTTTATTTTGACAACTAGCTCAAGGGTGCGCGGCACACCTCGGCTTTGGCTGTTGCCTACAGCTAAGATGACTTGTACCACGTGACGGATATATTTATCGTCTAGGTTTTGTCCGCGGCTACGTATGTGTTTATGTATATTTGATTTATTCTTCGCGAACAGTCTCTTTCTCGATGAATGGTAGTCGATGCCTTTTTTTGTAAACCTAATAACAGAGGCGTGAAAACGTGGCAAACAAACTCATATTCGCATTTATAATATTACAAGCGGGCTGGGCGAACGTTGACCTGCCTTGATAATTAAAAAATCCTAAAAATAAATTGCAACGCCACCTACCGGATACAATTGTGAATCTAAGCCATTCTTGAATCCACCTGAACACACACAAAAATGTGATCAAAATCTATAAATAAATATATTTATAATTATTCAATGTAGATCAAAGCAGCCATTGACAGAATATCGTTTCAAAGAAATATAAGAATTTATATGAATGATGAATATATCTTAGAAAATATCGCAAATCTAATAATACACGCAAACAAAAAACTTGTCTGTGTGCTTACGAGTTACGAAGCCCCCCTTAATTTTTATTAATTGGAAATATCGAAATGCCAAATAATCAATTAGAATTATTTAGACAATTCTGACGTGAAATGTGTACACTGTACCCATGCGAAGCGGGAACTGGTCGCTTGTATTATTATTTAAATAATAGTATTATATTATTTAAATTAAAAAGTTGATATTATATTATCACTAACAAATCCCCAAAAATATTTTTTTTTCGAACTGTCTACGCTATTGACCAAGCAAGGTCTTAACAGCTTCACCGGACTACTACCCCAAAAATATGATAGGCTGCACAACCTCCATACTATACGTAGACAAGCCACTATATTACGCGTCGCTAGTGTGACGTAACGAGCATGTCGTTATCATCGGTGACACGAACCCATACCCTACCAAAATCACTCTGATTAGAAAGAATAAAATGACATGGGAAAAATATCAACCACTATATTATTTAACTGAATTATATTAGAATGATTTGTTTAGTAACCAAAGGAATTGTAAACGAAATCTGTCGTTGAAAATTATCAGGTAACTAACCGTCCATTAAAATTATAAAAACAATGCCCTTTTTAAAATAGATTCGTAGAATTACGAGCAATAAATTAAATTGTTTCCTATTTTTTTTTCAATATATTTCTCCGTAAGTAACAATAGGGATTATCGCCCCCCTTAATTTTTATTAATTGGAAATATCGAAATGCCAAATAATCAATTAGAATTATTTAGACAATTCTGACGTGAAATGTGTACACTGTACCCATGCGAAGCGGGAACTGGTCGCTTGTATTATTATTTAAATTATATTTTCACTAACAAATCCCCAAAAATATGATAGGCATACTACAGGTACACAAGCCACTATACTTCGCGTCGGTAGTCTGACGCAAGAGCAATACGTAACGAGCATGTCGTTTTCATCGGTGACACGAACCCATAAGTTTTATCCTTACCAAAATCACTCTGATTAGAAAGAATAAAATGACATGGGAAAAATATCAACCACTATATTATTTAACTGAATTATATTAGAATGATTTGTTTAGTAACCAAAGGAATTTTAAACGAAATCTGTTGTTGAAAAATATCAGGTAACTAACCGTCCACTAAAATTATAAAAACAATGCCCGTTTTAAAATAGATCCGTAGAATTACGATCAATAAATTAAATTGTTTTCTATTTTTTTTTTCAATATATTTCTCCGTAAGTAACAATAGGGATTATCGCTTCTGGCAAAACGTGTTACCGACTTGGCATCGTAATAACATTTTAACAAAAAAATTAAACCGGTTTAAAAAATAACTGCACCAAATCGTCTTATGCACTTATCTACCTTTGGATCGTCATAAAGCGACCAATATCTCAAGCAACTTAATCAATTACCTGGTGTATCGAAATCCAAGCTACAGTGCTAGTGAAATTGAAATGGGAACATTATGAACATTCAATAAAAAAAATAGTTTTGTAAATCAGTTTATAAATTAGAAACGTCTTAAGTAATAAACATAAAGAAACAAACGAATTGAGAATCTTTTTCTACTTGAAATCTCTTACAAATTATATTATTAAATTTTATTATGTACTAGCCGAGCCCGCGACTTCGCCCGCGTGGAACTTAACGTAAAAAAAAAAATAGTGACTAATAACGTCATCTGAATGTATTAAGCCCATTTACTTACCTACTTTCTTCTGGTACTTAAGTCGCGTCGTCATTAAAATTACAATAACTTTTGATAAATCGAACCGATTTTAATGAAACAAAGACTAAATGTTACAGGAAGATATGCTTCATGATTTTCTTGAAGAGGTTTTATATGAACGCAGTATTTCAGCGGTGATGAATGTCCAAACAAACAGACAGACAGATAGACAAGCATTTCTAAAAATGATTGAAAAATTGATTGGGGTGTCAAATAACATCTAAGACTTGAGACACCCAAGCCAACCTCAC